>BMAW01040272.1:0-57122 GCA_019974015.1 Nephila pilipes | reverse complement strand
TATTTAATAAGGTGTTTTAACTTCTGGCACTGTTGTTGAAGAGAGTCGCTGCATACGCCCCCTCCAGTATCATCGTGATGGTACGAAGATAAACATTTGTATTTGAAGAGAAGGTTGTTTTTTCAGCCATTATTGCAATTGATATACATCCCCTCCCTGTTGAATAGAGTTTTGTGTGGAACAGTTTTCCATTTGATGTCATTGGCTGTCTCTAGTTGAATAGCGGGTCTCGTCGACACGTGCGCCATACTCGGAATAACACTAGTCGTGATTTCTATGCGGGTTTTTTTTAGCTAGACATACAGAAGCAAGTGTTTTTGGCGCCGGGGGCATATGCAATGAGTGTTATAGGCTATGTTTCGGGTATCTAGTGTTCAAGTTTTGGGTCACTATTTCAGTGGGGGTGGTTTTCGAGTGACAGAGTGGACGATCTTCAGTGCGGGGTTGTTCCTAACCCTGGTCCATTCAGTCCGAATAAAAGTTGACCTGTCGCTTTTTACTGAGCTTCTACCTACTAGTCTGAAAGAGATGTCTCACTCGGATCAGTTAATAAGGCGTCTTAACTTCTGGCGTTGTTGTTGAAAAGAGTCGCTGCAAGCTCTTACTTTGCAGTTGCCTGTCTGTCTACGCGTGCGGTTTATCGAACATGCAATCACGTCTGTGCATGCAATCACGAATCAGCAATCACGTCTGCTGTAGAAGAAGATTGTCATTCATCCTGCAGATAATTTTCAATGCTTGAGCCGACATTAACGAAAACGCTTATTTTACAACACTCTGCTGTTTTTTATTGCATAACTTATGCTTTTTTGAGTAACTCAAAGATCTCAGACATTGGCGTAGCGATGGGGGGTACATTGGGGTTGTAACCCCCATAAGAATTGCTGTAAAATAAACAATCAAAATAATATAACAACAATTTTTTTTACAAATAAACAAATTTGAAGTTAATTTTCAGATATGAGTTGAAGTGGAAGAACCCCATTTTCCATGAAAACCTTACGGTCTCAGATAGTTAGTTATCTGGCAAAACGTAAAAGTTTGATATTGGCATGCTGCTTTGAAGACGATAAATCCGACGTATGAAAACAGCATTACCTCAAAAACTACCTGTAGTTTTTATTGAGAGTATATAATGAAAATGATCACCCACAGTTCTGCCAACCTGGAATGGAGAAATTTACACTCCACCGAACACTTATTCGATTATACATAGCATTTTAGGAAATTTTGTCCTCAATTCATGTTCCGAATTGCATATACAAATATTAAAAACAACGTTTTTACTTCTTAAAGACGGAGTTTAATAAGCGATATAGGAGGTGTGGTTATTAAATAACGAGACTGACGCTGTAAATCATTTAATTTTGATGCCATACACATTTACTTATTATCTTTTTCAATATACACTCCTCCTCTATCCCTGCAACACTCCATTCGAATCTTCCATTGTTCGAAACAGTGCTGTAAGTCTTCTTCCGACAGTTCTTTTGGGACGCGTGCTGCTTTCTCTTTCACAGCATCAACGGACTCATATCTTGTTCCTTTTAATGGAGATTTCGTCTTAGGAAACAGATAGAAGTCGCATGGCGCAAGATCCGGCGAATAAGGCAAATTGTCCAACACTGGAATGTTGTGCTTGGCTAGAAACCTCTTGACAGACATTATGGAATGCGCCGGGGCATTAACTTGATGGAAAAGTTTGCCGTACGAATTCTTTGTCAATTTCTGCAGTCTCAGCTATCGCCCGAATACTTAACCGACTGTCAGATCCAGCCAGATTACCGATTTTTTTCGAAATTGTCATGCGTTTGTGACGTGTTAGGGAGACCCGTGCGTTAAACATCTTCAACGTCTTCTCGGCCACCTTGAAAACGCTTAAACCGCTCAAAAACACATGCACGTTGTAAATATTCATTGCCATACACTTCTTTCAATCAATTATAAAAAATATTCGTGAAGGCAGTTAGAAAGGTAATCTCGTTTTCATGGGCCCCGAACACTTCTTTGTAAAATTAGGTGCATTTCTCAAGGAACTACAATTGTGGTAAAAGCACACTCTATTTTGTTCCGTATTTGCTTTAAGAAATTTTTCATTTGTAGATGTTAATTTAACCAACGTTAAAAATTTAAAAATAAATCAAAATTATTTTGCTTTCAATTTATAAATGACAAAAAAAATACTCTTTTGGGGTGGGTTTACGCAGAGATGAGTTTTTTTTTTTTAAAAAAAATTCTTTTAAGAAATGTGTAGATGCTGGGAAATTTTTTATGACTTTCTAGCTATCTTTCTCATTTTTTGACCCTTATTGTCATTCATTTTTCTTTTTCTTTCACCATTTTTACGTCATGATTTGGCGCTAAATAGCCAGATTAAACCGTAATTTCCACTCACTCATATTCTGCATGAAAGTGTTTCCAACTTTAAACGTTCATCTTCGTTGACATGATTAATAAAATTCAAAAAACATTTTTACTGAATATTTTTATTTATACATTTTCGAAGATTTGCTTTGAAGTGAATTGACTCTATTTCAACTTTAGTTCTTTGATAATCTATTTATGAAATTTTTTGGAAGTGTTGTGTCCATTTTTTTATTAATGAAAATGAGAAGAAAAGCACATTTTTGTTCTGTTATTTAAAAAAAAATTAAATAGTCTTATTATATTTAAAATTCGTCTGGAGTAAACCGATACTCTTTTTATTTTTGTATTAAAGCATATTTGTCCGTTGATTACAGAAGAGCTTCTTAGTTTTTATTCGAAATTTAATCTCCGACTTCCTCTTTTAAAAAAAAATTTATGGTTTCATATATCAACTTTCAAGTGTTCTGTCAATCTAAGTTGTCTGTTATAATTTTTTATGAATAAAATTCAATACTCTTGTGTCAATTTATTCAAAAAAATTGGGAAGGGAGAATTGATAAAAAAAATCTTTTTAATATGTCTGAAGAGGATATAAAAAAAATGGCTTATTCATTATTTTCATTTAGTTAAACTATTTTGACTATGCAAAGGTTTTATATTTAAGCTTTTCTCTTGAGTTGACTTAAATCGCACGTATCAAATTTCAGGTATTACTTTTTAGTGACTCAGTTATGATAAACACAGTAAAGGTTTTGTTTTTTGAACAAGTTAAGGAGTTATATTTATTTAAAAAACCTGAAATGAAGAAAGCATCGTATGCATTTTTAAAGTTCTGCAGTTATTTTGTCATCGTTTCCTGGAATGTGAATTTTCGGTGAATAAACAAACAAGTATTGCATTAATTAAAACATATGCAATGAACAATTTTGGAATGAAAGTAAATCTTTGATTTTATTTAATGTAATTAAGAATTTTAGAATTCCTTTTACAAGTGATATGTTTTGCGTGCTAAAAAGTAACCTATGTTTGTTAATGATTTATTTTCAATGTAGAAAAATAAATGATTTTCAGAATGATTAAGCAGATAGCACTGATGTAAAATTTTTAACATTTTATAAAAAATTAACATTCAATTTTCGAATTTAAAAAAAATTGTTTTTAAATAATAATTACTTAAAATTACTTCATTAAAAATTCAAACAAGCAATTAATGTGAAGAAAAGATACGGTCAAAATGTATTGCGAACATTTTATCAAATTTCGTTGAATATTTCATGCTTGTAATTGCTAGAAAGAAACATTTTGAAAAAAATTAATATCAAATGTATTAAATTCACCATGACTTTACATATACATTTGTTACGTGAAATAATAACTAAATGGAAATTAAGAGTAATATGAAGCTTTTGTAGATAATTAACATCCAGTAATTAATTTTTATAAAAGCAAGTATTATGCCAATAATTTACAATAAAAAGAAAACACACGCACAACTGGAATATTTTGTTTGGAATAAAATGATTAGTGTTTTTTCAAATAAAGTTAAATTTATGTTCTTTATAAAACTATTAGTATGTTAGGTCACAATTACGTAATATAAATATAAAATTATTTTACATCACTGTACACTATTAATGTACCATATTAATTATTATAATTCAGAAATGTTAAATTTTAAAATTCGCCATTTACTTATGAAGTTCCTTATTTATAGTTAAATTTAAATGAGTAATCTTTAATAGCATTCTTTTAGCTTGTCGCATTTCCTTTGCACAGAGACTAAAATATTTCTCCGCAGTTTGAATCCCTTTTATATCCATATATGTCGCAAAGGTAGGGGATTTTATATACAATCATCAACAGTAAAACCAAGTGATTGCATTATTTTTAGTTGGTCTTTATTGCCATATTTCCAAAGAGAACAATTGCTTCATATGCAGAAATTCCTATGATCTTTCTACCACAGACCAAATTTCGGGGCATAATTTCCACATTAATGAATTTATCGAATCATTATTATTTTGTGTTCTACCTCCTATTACATTAGTGTTGAAATTTAGGTTGTGGTAGATCATTAAATATTGAATTTATGGAATCCAATACTACCATCAGCAGTGTGTTCTTATATCTAAAAGTGCCCATTCAACCTTCTAATAACTTCTTTTGGTATTTACATTAAGAATAAAGACCCTCAGAACAAAAACTGCGCAATGGGTCTTTGTCATTTGAACGGAAAGAAAAAATACTCAGTCCAAACATCTTACCACAAATATATACAAGATTATTCAAAATGAATAATCCGATTTCAGAATTCCATATTTTCACAACAAAACGACGCAGAAGGATAAGTAATACATCAAATGCGAATAAAACTATAGAAGTTTTATATTTTGAACAATAGATGGCCCTCGTGAAGCTATTACACGAAAGCTGTTTTAGAAGCTTTCGCGGAGCTACCTCACAGTTAGATCAGTCGTATGACTTGAGTTACACAGTTTGCCTCTCAAGTCACTTGATAGAGCCCCATGCGATTTCTTTCTTTGGAAGTTTGTAAAAGTATACGCGCCACCATTTCCCACAAATTGATGTGAATTTAAGCAACGGATTTCTTTTGTTGTGCAATCAATCCCCATCGACACTTTACAACGTGTTTGGTAGGAATTTACATAATTGACATTATGCGTGTAACTAAAATAAGTGATATTGAACACTTGTAAAAAACTCCCACGTTTTTCCTTTGTATCAGGTATTACTTATCATTCTGTGTCGTTCATTTATGAAAATATTAATATTTTCAAATCGGAGATTTATTTGGAATAATCTTGTAAGGAGAACAGGTTCACCTACTAAAATAGTTAACCTGTAATGTTAAACTTTAGAGCGTCTTCTGTGTATAAATTTAATACACAAGGAAATACATAATTTATTTAAAATATAAAAATTCTATGCAAAGTTTTACAAATAACAGATTTAACCACTCAAGGTGCGCTTTTTTCTTATAATTATTATTAAATTACTGAATTAAGTATAAGAATTAAAGTAAAAGATGAAAAATCGGAAATGAACAATACTAAACTTTTCCAATAAATTTTTAATATTAAAAGAAACGATAAATTATTAAATTGAATATATTTAAGTTAAATATAATTAAAATTAAAGCAAACTTTAACTTATTAAATTGAGTATTTTATCAGCTAAATGTAATAAAAATTGAATCAAAGGATAAAAAATTTAAAAGTTATCTGGTACGCCAAAAGTTATACAACTAAAACATTAGCCCTTTGGGTGTATTAATAGAAATATTGTTGAGAAGCGTTGCATATTAATTCAAAAATAATGTACAGTTCTTTTTTTTTTTTTTTAATTCTTTCAGTAGATAATTTTCGAATTTTTTTCAAAGTTTCTACTGAAGAACTGATATTTTAATTTTTTTTTTCTTTGAAAACTGTCGAAAGCGACGAAATTGTCTTTTCCTCTAAAAATATAACTTTTTATTATATGTTCCGAAGAAAAAAATATCAGATCACATGAAATCTGCTTCTATATATGTACTTAGGAATTCTCAATTCCAAGAAAACGAAAGAAAAACCCGAACTTGCATTACTATTTTTTTTTCTACTTTCAAACATCTTTAGTTCTTTTTCGGTGGCATCACCCCAGACGTGAGCTATCAGTATTATTACACCCTGACGAAAATTCTTACAAACGCTTTCCTTCCACCCATTGCTGCATATTATTATTTAATTCCGTTGACTCTTTCTCCATACAAAAAAAAAAATGCTTTTCGAATGCTTCCTATCGCAGATCTCCAAAAGAATTTTTTTTTTTTTTTTTTTTTTTTTTATAATAATAAAAATAAAAATTTTTTTTTTTTTTTTTTGTCTGAAGCTGAAATAGAAAGTAGAAGAAGAATATTTTGAGATAGGATGTTAAAATATTAAATATATCGATGTTTGAAAAGTCTATTTTAACTCATTTGAAGGAATAGACAAACTTCTGCTAGAATATGTAATTGTACAATGATTAGTTACAGTGTACAATAATACAATGATAATTGAGATTGTAAAAGAGAATAACCGGAAGAGCGTTTATTGACTTTCTTTTCTTTCTTTCTTTTTTCTTTTCTTTTTTTTGATTTTCAGCTGAATATGTATAAACTTTTAGTATGTCAAAATGAAACCATTTTAGGGTTGTAATTGGAAGCTATTCTATCCATAAGTTTTCTGGATCAAGTGTACCCAAATCTCTAAAAAACGTTTCTCTTTTATAAAAATAGAAATTTCATTTCTGGAACAATAGTTAGTGATGCATTGTTAAGTTATATTAATTTTGATCTAATGGTAAATGATGTCCCGATTGTCAGAGGAACTCAAATGATTCTGTCATTGTCAGAAATTAATATATAAATTATTGTTCACAGGAAGACGGGGTGAGGGGGAGGAATTCATATCTTGTGTACAGTATCACTCGAAGCCAATACGTTTATAATGCTTTTAATACATTTAATTTTTCTTCATAAAAAGTAATATAAAAAAAATTAATGTCAATTCCTACTTAGGTTAACAAAGAAATTTTTTTATTTTAGGTACTTTTTATTAAATAATTACAATTAACATAAATATGTATATACATATGACAGAATCACAATATTAAGTGGCAAAGGAAATTTTTTTCCCAGCGATCTACACGCTTTGTCACTGACGGTGTTTATTCCTAAATTTATATTCCGCTAAATATCTTATATAAGAGAATTTTTTTTTCTCTCATATAAAACTAAAATTAATTATTTGAAAATCAAATAAAAAAAAAATTATGCTTCGACGAGACTCGATCCGAAGGCATGGAGATTCTACGCCGACGCTCTTCTAACTTTGCCTTTGCAAGACAAATGACATAGTAGAAGCATTGGCTTGTTTCTTAATTCATCCAGTAAATTAAATGGTTGGAATGCAGTTAAGCCCAATCACCCTTGGCGACAGGAATTATTTAGCGGTATTCAGCCAAATGTGGCTACCCTGGTCCACTTCACGAACTTAAAACTCTGCCAAAAAAAAATCGCCAAGTATGGTAATTTTTGAAATCGCGCCAAGTGGTTGGGTTAAACTGCATTTTCACCAATTAAATTTATTTAATATTTGAAAAAACTGTATTAACATCAAGTGTCATCCGCTACAAGTTTAACAAAAAATGTATTTGAACTTGAGTGGATGAATAAAAAGTATTTCATTAAGGATTGAAAATTTGAACAAGATATATGTAACTAGGGAGAGTGTGAACTAATAGTAGGAATATAAAAAGATTTTAAGAAAGGTTGATTATCTTACACTTTTTTAATGGAAAATTCTTTCAACTAAGATTCCACTACACAATATATTTGGATATTTTCTAACCACAAATTGTTTCAATTATTTCATAAGTAGTATAATATTCTATATCAATTAGAGTTTTTTATATGGACTATGGAATTTTTTTTAATAATTATTCTTGTATTTTAAGTCTTATATTTTAATTTTTAAAATCTTTACTCGATTTTTAAATCGTTTATAACAATAAGCATTAATATAATTTAGTCCATTTATGTTAACAAAGGAACATGATTAATGTATGTACTGAAAAAAATCATCTGGACTACGAAAACTGAGAGTGTGGAGAAAATGTTAACAATAATTTGAGCGACAACTTTTTTTTTATAGTTTCCGATTGAATTATCGTTTTTTGAAAAAGTTGAATTTTTAGGTAATTATTTAATCAAAGGAAAGAATATTCTAAAAAAAAGAAAGAACATAGAAAAAAACCGGTTTTTGTATGTTGAATGTGAAGGTGTAAATTATATATGTGTGAACATATTGGAGAAACAGTTTGGAGAAAAGCTGCTAATTTCGTAAAGAAAAAACGCAATTATTTCACTATTTTCATTATAATAACCATAAATTAAAGCACACATACAAAAAAACACAACATTACGAATATTTACAATGAGTTGGGGGAGGATGTGAAATAAAAGTAATAAAATTTTATTTCTCTATTATATTTATTTTGGCAAAATGTATGTGTTTTTAAAATTGATTCTTTGATTACGGATAGGTAAGATAGATAGATTGATTTTATTCACGTCGCACTAGTAGCAACTCGAGGACTATTGACGACGGACCGTAATTTTGAGTCTCGGTCAACTGACAAGGACCATACCGGTGTTCTGGCATCCCCTTTCACAACTTCCATACCACGCCAATGGTATTACTTTGGGCCCCCACAGATTTAACGTATATCAGCCCCGATTAAGTGGTGGATCTTTAGTGGTACCAAGGGTCGACGAAAACCGCAATCCGCGAGCATGATCATTAGGCTACCGTGGCCTTACAGATAGGTAAGAAAGAAAAAGTTTTGTTGGGCATATGTTTTTTTCAATTCAAACTACTTTTTCAAAGTAACAGGACATTTTCTATAATTAATCAATTTCTTGTCTTTATCTGTGGCCCCAGTAGCCTTGTGATCATGGACTCCCGTTGGCATGGTGTGGAAGTTAGGAGAGGGAGGTGTTAGCTCAGGTGTCGTCCTCGTCACTTGACGGAGGTTTAAAATTGCGAAGTCCGTTGCCATTGCACTCATGTTGCTTTTCTGTGTGACTTTAATAAGCAATCACAATCTTGTTTGTATTTACTATTGGAAAATTATTTTCAGTAAGAAAACTTTCACAATTAATCATTGTTTGCTTATCTTACGTTATTGTAGGTAGCAATTTAATCAAATATACAGGTATTGTTCTGTCCAATAAGTATCGTAACTGAAGTCTTATAAATAAACTTATTGAAGATATATGTACAGTGAGGTAATAATTCTCCAAATACGAACCTCCTGCGTTAAAAGACCGCTTCTAAGCCTTTTTCTAGTCTTCATACAAACTCTGAAAGTTGGCAACAGGAAACCTGCTCCGGAACTTTGTCGAAATAGATTGTATCGATTAGTTGTCTAGAAACTATATTCTCACAAGCGTTTTTTAACCCCAGGAGCAAAAAGAAGTGAATGGAGCCAAGTCTAAAATGTAGGGTGGTTGGAGCAGTGCTCCGATGTTGTGTTTTCTCAGCAGTTCCCATGCAATTAGTGAATGGGAAAATCGTAGTGATCATTGATGAAAATTGAACATGCAATGTATTTCGTTGAATTTAACTCCTCTGCCGAATGAACACTTGTCTGAGGATTACAGTTCAAAACTTTTCGAATTTTGATCACATGTTCATGGGTTCAGGTTGATGCTAAATGTCCAATGTATTGTTCATCTTCAATGTCTTCCGCCCACTTAATCTATCCGTACAGTTCACCCTCCGATCCATCCACCTTGCCCGAAAAAAGCATTCCCGTTACATATTAGACAAAATCTTGTATTTCTTCCTATTTTAGAATTAGAAGATTTAGAATTACTTGATTAAACAAAAAAAAGAGTGATATTTTACAGATTTTCACGTTCTTCGAAGCTTTTATTACTTTCACACTTTTAAAATTAATTTATGAATACAAAATTTACCTGATTATTGCAAATATTGGTGTGACATCAATTTAACTAAAAATAATTTCTTATTATTTTGAGTGAAAAGTGCGTTTGACTATTTCAACACGGTTATCATCAATGTGTTGATGAACAGGATTTAATGGTAGAAATTGAAGGCAAAAAAACATTTAAAATAATATTACGTCACAAAAGTCAAAATATCTGCAGTACTTGCATAAAATATTGTTTAGTTTCAAGATTCTAACAAGATCATTAAAAAAGTTTTTTTTTTCTTCCATCGGTGTATTTCCTGAAGTAATATTTATTATGTTTTATGAAACGTTTTTAAAACTGTTGAAATACCGATGAAGAAAAAAAAAGTGTATATATAGATTACACCACCCTTCACAATGTTGCAAACTCTGAAAATATATTCGTTATAGAACATATATCACACTATTTTATTAGCATTTTTCAACCTTTTTCTTACATTGTTGATGCATGAACTACAATTCAGAATGGTCTGTGTGAATGAAATACTTAAAATGAAAGTAATGTTTTTTCCAGTGACTATTATAAATTTTAACAGCAACAACAACAACAACAAAAAACATTATTCAATCGTATTCACAAGACTTTAAGAAACCCGAAAGTTTTTCAGACAATTTTGTTCGTTGGAAACTGGACAGACGATTTTATGCAATATACAATTCGTAACCAAATTTGATATTTATTTTCGATTCGGGAATATACGAAAGCGTCAGTTGCGGGAAAATATAAGGAAGAAGGATTAACAAATAAATTTTTCATTGCACTAGAATTCAATTTCCTGCATTACTTTCTTTTTCGGCAACTCACTGGTGGAAGAAGAAGAAAAAAAAATGCTCTGAATCTTTTTCCTTACTAAGATGTGAATACGAGTATTTTCACTTCATTCCATTATAAATTGTTTGGGAGATTTTATTGCTTCTGTCTGAATTGGTTAAGAGAAAAATAAGAGCTATTAAATTTGAGTATTTTTCTTATTTTGGTTTCCTGAAGAAGTAAAAAAAATCTTTTCAATCTCATAGTTTTTTTTTTCAATGTTTTGAAAAAAAAATGAAAAAGTTGAAATAAAAATGGAAAATTCGATTTCGTTCCTCTGCTCTTAAAATAGATGGAATAAGAATTTAAAAAAAATAATAGAACTATAAATCAAACTGAGTTGGAATAACAGAAAATAATTGTTCTTTCACAGTGAAAACTGTAAGTAAAATTTTAAGAAATTCGAATTTTTTTAACATAGTAAATATCAAGAATAGATATTGATTGTTTATTGATTACATGGGATAGAAGAAAGCAAATAAGTATATTTTTTGCTTTTGTTTTTATGTCTTTTATTCCATATTTATTTTCACTTTTGATGATAGCTTACAATGAGCGAAATAAGTAGTATAATTTTCACATGTAGAATTATAGCACCTTTTTGCGCCTGTCTGATTAGTCTAAGAGAAAAATTAGAGCTATTAAATTTGAGTGTCTTATTTTTTTTAGAGGACTAAAATCTTTTTCTATGTCATCGTTATTTCAAGTATAAAAAAATGAATAAGGAAATTGAAATAATAACAAACGGAAAATTGGATTTCTTTTTGATGTTCTTAAGAACAATGAAAAAAGAATTTAAAACAATGGTATAATAAATCAAATTGGATTGAAATAACAGAAAATGATTATTCTTTACACTGAGAGCTGTGAATAATAATTTTTTAAAAAAATTTAAATAAATATCAAGCATAAATATTGTTTATTGATTTAATAGGATATGAGAAAACAAATAGAAGTATACTTACTTTAATTCTTATACATTTTTTTCACGCGTTTCCATAATTAATGATGGTTTACATTGAGTGAAATAAGTAATAAAAGTTTCATATACTTAGACTAAATTACATATAGTTACTTTTATTTTCGTTCCTTGAAGTACAATCTTTTCTGTCTCATTGTTATTTCTATGTTTAAAGTATTAATAAGAAAGGTGAAAAAAAAAAAAACGAAAATGGAATTTCGTTTCTTTGTTTTTAAGAGAAACGAAATAAGAGTTTAAAATATTAGAATAATAAATCATATCCCGATTTATAATACCAGAAAATGATAGTTTATTATATTGAGGGCTGAGAATAAAGTTAACAGAAACAAATATATTTTTTAAAGAAATAAATATTAAAAATAGATATTGATTGCTGACTGATTGCGCAGTATGGCATTAAACAAATAAAATAAAATTTGTGCTCTAATGTATTTTATTCTACATTTACTGCCATTACTAATGATGGATTACATTAATTAAAACAAGCAGTATATTTTTTCGTATGCTCCTTTTCGAAACTTTCAAGCAAGATAATTTATTTATAGGATTTTTTCTGATTGCTTATTTCTATGAAAGAAATTCTTTAAAAGTAAAATCAGTAAATAAACTGGAGTTTGTTTCGTTTGATTGTCCATAGTTATTAAATTAGATAACATAATTTTTTACACAAACTCGCTTCGATTCTCAATTAAAATTCCAAACTGAACTGACAGCAAGCTTACAAAATGTAATATTTTTTTTTGTAGTTCGATAGCTTATATTGTCATGTTTGTGTAGATTTTTCTGGTCTCTCAGTAAAAGGGGTTTTAGACGGCTCAGCTAAAACTATATATATATATATAATATTGCAAAATTGTTTTGGCGCTTCATTCGTGGCAGTCTTGGCACAAAAAGGAAAATTTAAATAAAGGAATATTGAATTTATTTATGTTCACACGAGAGGGAAGCAGATACATCGAGAACAGCGGTGGTCGTACGCATCCACTCGCTCTAGTAATTGAACAAGAAGTGAAATAACTTTTCCCTGTTCTTCAGGAAAGTTAAATTATGGATTGTATAGATCAAATGGTAATAGATGTAGGGATCTTTACATATTTTACAGGGAGACAAATAGGCTGGTAGGGAATATCCCTATTAGTTCAGAGCGTGGGAAATGCTGATCTTAGCATTTTTAAAAATCGCGTGATCGTATAAATTAAAAGATTAAAAGAAATGCGGTCACGAAATAACGATGAACGCAGCACTATGGCGGTTAAAATATAAGATAAATGTGGAAATTAATTAGATTTACGGGAAACTATAGTGCTTGTGTGTGTGATTTTGACGCTAAATCTAAGAATATTCATAGAAAAATTCCACAAAATTGATGCAGCGAGCATAATCAATACATATTTTCGTGGTTGAATAACGCAGCACGTTTTTATTAATTAATTTGTCAATTTGATGTTATTATTATTATGTTACCTTAAAAAATGATTTAAAATATGTCTTTATAACATTACTGAAACTTTTAAGGATATTCTTGTTAACACTTACCAATGCTTTATAATGTTATGATTAAAAAAAAAGGGCTTGTTAACAATTCTTGCTTGCATATGGAAAATGTTGCTCTGGCCCATTACACTAATGAAGAGGACAGCAGACGATATCCGGACTGATGCATGCTGTGATGGCACGCAATTCATCAGTTATCGGAAGGTGCTAATGACAACCTCCCCTTGCGTTGTAGGGCGGCGAAATATGCAGACGAGAATGATGAATGGTTTTGCCAGATAAACGAGAAGTCAGCGTAAAATATAGGAACAGTAGAGTTTGGCTTTTCGAGATGGGGTGATGAGGAGATGCAGAATAATGGTTGCGTGAAGCTCGAAATTTGTGAAATGCTGTTCCTGCATTTTAGTCGGTATTAAATTATAATGGAATGAAGCATAGTAAATACTATCAATGAAATATCAAGACTTTTCAAGTCTTGATATTTCATTCATATTTATCCAGATGAAGTATATAAATGTGTACCAAAAAAATTTGTTTAAATGATTCCAAAAAAAAAAAAAAAAAAAAAGAACATTCCAATAAAACATTTACCTCTTTTTTAATGAGGTTTCTTCTACTCACGTTATATGTTTGGGTCAAATCTTTAAAAGCTTTTTTTATCGCATTTTAAAGCACTCAATTGAGCTGAAATTTCTATACACGATTGTTTTGGAGGAAAATACGATAATTTAATTATAACTAATAAAAAATTTTTTGATTGAAACTAATTATTTAAAAAATTAAATTTTACGCTTAGTTTCTCGCCAAATCACCAAATGGTCGCCAAGGTGAAGGGATCATTGTTTAAACTTTCTTTCATTAATTATTATTTTGTTAAAAAAATTAATGAAAAATAAATTTTTCTACGTTCCCTTTCGCTCTTAAAATTTAAGGTAAAAAAAAATATGTTACGCGAAGTGTTAAGTTTGAAAGCAAACCCAAGTTCAAAAAACTCGTTTTTTACCTGTTTTATTTAAGAATGATTTGTTATATCAGTTCGTTCAGAAGCCAATTAAATTAATTCCATTTTTTTTTACCTGATTTTGGTAAATTTAAATGGAATAAATATTCTTCGTAGTTATTAAAGGATTTACTCTTTTTTTTCTAGGTTAGACAAACACCTTTTCTTTTAAACTGCTAATTTCCTCTATGGTTGTCTAAAATCCCTTTCTAGATAGCCGAGAGCTCTTCGTAAGCAGCTCGTGAGCAGTCATGTATGCATCTCCGAGCTAAATGGTTCAAAAAAATTTCTAATTGATGCCACTCATTTTTTTAAATAAAAAATCCTATTTCGACGGTCCTGAATTATTTTTGATCGATTTTTCTTTAATAAACCGAGAAATATATTTTTATAATTTTAGTTTCATTTAATATATTTTTTTTATATTTCAATTTTCTATCTATCTTAATCATTTTCTATCAAATTACCACCTCTATTTTTATTCTAAATTCTAAATTTCATGTGAATTCTAAATATGCTATATAAACGTTCCTCCCTTTCGGAGTAACGACTTTGAACGATATTAAAACTAACTTTGCAGCTGGCTTTTCCCATATTCTTCCGATAAATTTTCTCTCTCGTGTTTTCCGCCAACGCGAGAAGCAGCTCTCTGATTGGCTAGTCACATAAAAATATCTCCCGACACTAAACTTCTTTCAGCCGATAGTTTAACTCATATGATTTCATTACGTTCTCTTAATTCTAATAACATTTAATGCCGTTTAACTTAAAATTCTGTACTTATTTTAATTCTTATTTAGAGGCAATGTCTTAAAACTAGAATTATTATTTTAAAATTAAATTCCTGGGCAAGAGTAACATGACAATGCGACTTATTCTAAAATATCAGATTGGAGATTAAAAATTGCTTTATTTCTTTTATCTCTTTTTTTAGCCACCCAAGGGGTTATTATTTTCTACACCCTATAAATGTCGTACCTGACCACTTAAGAAAAATTTTATCTTGTTTTTGCTTATATTTTTTATGTCTGCTTTCACCAGTAACGAACTCAAATTTTAAAAATACGTCAAAATAAATTTCTCCTAAATTCTTTATTTCATTGAAATAAAGTATACGTAATTCGTGTCTGATACCTGCTTTCACTAGCAGCGAATTAAATTTTCAAAAATATGTAATAAATTTCCCTCAACTTTTTTATTAAATTGAAGTGAAACAAATATAAAAATTAAGTATTTTATTTACTTATCGATTCATGTATTACCTTAAATCATACATAAAATGGAATCAAGATATCACTGAAAATAAATAATATTGTTCAGAATTTTAAGATGTGAGGCAGTCTTTCTTTTTTCCCGTCAAGAATTTCAAACTACGTCTTTTTAGTCTGGCTTCCTTCTTGAAATGTTTTGTGATCAAATGATTTTAATATCGATTTACTATTATTAGCCATTATTGTTTTAGTTGGATCACTTTTGGCGTACCAGATCACTTCAATTTTTTATCGTTTGCTTCAATTTTAATGACATAGAGCTTGAATATATTCAATTTAATAATGTATCGTTCCCTTTAATTTTAATATCAGAACTATTTACTATTGTCCATTTTTCGATATTTTATGGTTTACTTTAATTCTTGTATTCAATTGAGTAATGTAATGATAATTATGAAAAAAGCACACCTTGGGTGGCTAAATCTGCTCTTTGCAAAACTTTGCATGGAACTTTTTTAATTTATTTATGTATTTATTGCATTTTTAATGCTACTATCGTAACCCCGTGACGGATTTTTTTTACCTACTTCTGACCTTTTGATAGAAGCATAAAATATATTCCATGCTAAAGCGACAGAGGTAACAAAGGGCCAAACATGACAAATGCTTTCCGAGATAGAAGGTAGCAGAGACAAAACAGAACTAACGCAAAACTATTACGAAATAAAAGTATTCAAAGTAAAAAAAAGAGACCTTTCCAAAATTCTTCTTTGAAAAATGACTCGTCGAAGTGAACGAAAAGTCACTTTGATCTTTTACGTTTTTATTTATTTATTTGCTGTGCTTTTAGTGAAAAACGATGGCCGCATCAAAAAAGCAATGCGTTATTTCGCAAATCATATGATGCATTACATCCTAGACGGGGAACAGCCTTCCAATGGGGAGTGCTAAAATAGTCACGAGAAGCCAGGAAGGTATAGCCTAGGGAGCCTTGACTCGAGAATGGAAGATGGGTGAGGGAGGAATATAATAATTCCGAGCATGGAAAAGGATTTTGCAAGAGGTAATAGTTTATCGAATGGCATTTCCCCCCTTCCAAGTAATATTGAAAATGTAGAAATATCAAAGAAGTGGCGAAGAATGAGAGAATATTATTATAAATACGTAGGTTAGTTTCGATTTTTGCTGCATCGAATTATTGCCGTCGTTTCGCATCGAGTTGAGACACGTGTTCAAGATTTTCTCTGGAAAAAAAGTACAATCTTTGGCAACTATGATAGAAGTCAAAAGGCCTTAATGACAATCCGAAGGGGGTAATCCCTTTTGGCCTAGTTGTTAAGAGCACTGCTATGCAAGACCCGGCGTATTTTCTTCAGATCTATAGTTCGATAGTTATAGTCTCCCCTTGCACTCAAGGTTAACCGACATCCTGTTCACCATGGGGTGAAAGGCCAGTTCTCCAAAACGGAGACGGGAAAACTCAGCCGCCGAACTGGTGACCTAAAATGGCACTGGCAGCTGAGCTTAGAGCTACTGGTTGAATGTACCACCGACGCAAAAAAAAAAAAAAAAATGCTTCTGCACGACTAAGACAACCACTTATATGCGAGTGTAAAAAACAATGTAATGTACACTAGTGATATTCCAGCTTTGACGTATGTGTCAAATAGACTCTCCATCTCGACTCAAGGCAGCTGAGCCCCCCCCCGCCCCCAAAAAAAAATAATTAAAAAAAATCTGCTACTAATTCTTTACTATGTAACGAAATACATGTCATACTCTAACTAAAGCACACAAAGTGATGCATAAATAGTTTTATATTAGTTTGTAAAGAATATTTGCATATATTAAATACTATGTGCATGTATTACATATATGAATATTTGCATATATTAAATACTACTTAGTTATTTTCTATATTTTTGGTAAAAGGAACAAAATAATATAGTTTCCCAATTTGTTAGCAAATGTTATGATATATTTGTATTTAAGAGGCACATTTACGACAAGTAACCCATTATATGAAAAAGCTACGAAAATCCAATGTCATAAATTATTTCAAGCATCTATATATCTCAAATATTCAAAGAACTTACTTTCAAGATGTCAGACATGTATAACACAGAACTGTTCAAAACAAATGTAAAAAATAATTAAAACTTTCTTTTAACAAATCTAGTGTAAACTTTCATATTCGTAACTCTACAATGGATCTAGAGACGAATGTTTCAAGTAATGATGCGTAAATGGAAATTTAAATTGGGTCTAAATAAAAATATCCAGAAAGTCAGAAACGATAATTATTGAATTCTAATGAAATTAAACTGCAATACATTCGTTGAAAGTTTAAGCTAACTAAAATAAATTCGATCTCTTTAAAAGAACAAATTAAAATAAAATGCATGCAATATTTACTTAGTTTAGCAAAATTGCTTTGATGTTGTTTGTTTAAGAAACCGTATGAATATAACTTATATTTTCTAATCATTTATATATTTCTATTCAAGTAATATCAGGATGAATGCTGTTTTTAATTCAAACATTATTTGATTTGAAAGCGTAAGATTTCATCGTCAAACGATTCTACATTCATATCTAATAATTTTCGAGGGTTATTAATTTATATCTTTTAAATATTTCAATAGCATATTTGTATTTGTTCTAATATGACAGAATAAACTCAATGTAGACAAAATTTTAGTTTTAATTTCACTTCTGATTTATAGTTACGAAAGAAAAATTATTTCAATGAATAGCAACTAGGAAAGTAAAAGGAAATTATTTGCTCTAATTCAAAATATATGTAATAAATTTATATTGATGAACGCCAATCTATCTGAATAAATGAATTGTAAGGATGAAAATACATAAGAAAGGAATTTACTTTTAAGTTAGAAAACGGATCCAAAGAATTTTATAGCAAGAGTGGCAAAACGGAAGAGAAAAACTTGTTCAAAGGCAAAGCGGAACTAAAGAATTTTAAGCCATGAGTGGGAAACGGAAGTGCAAAATTTATTTATATGAGTGGCATAGCGGGATTGAAGAATTTTATGCTATGAGTGGCAAACGGAAGTGTAATATTTATTTTTTTGCGTGGCACAGCGGAATTAAAGAATTTTATAGCAGAATGGCAACATGGAGAAAAAAAAAATATTTTAGTGATAGCAAAACACAAGTTCAAAATGTATTGACATGAGTGGCAAAACAAAAGAAATTCGGTGCTAGATTTCAATTCATGAAAAAAAGAAAATTAATTTTTTTGTAGCAGAAAACCACATAATCGTCTGTAGAATTTGTAAAAATATATAAATTTGTATTTTAAGTTAAAAAGATATTTTTGGTATTCTGTTTCTAAAACAGTTCACGGGACAGTTGAACTTTTGAGTAGAATTTTATTTATGATTATAAAAAAGTACATTTAAGCTATTTTTTTGCTCTCCTTTTTTTCAATAAGTTTTATTCTGCTATACTCTCTACTATTTAAAATTTCATTTAATAACGGATTTTGTAGTAATATTTCTACTTTAATATAAGTAAGCAAATGATATACATATGTATATACATAAAAACTTGAGCGCATATTTTTTGCGAATCAATGCTTCTTAAAATGCAATTAAGTTCCAACAAATTTATTAAATAATATTCGATATATACAAAATAGGTTTCCAATATAATGCATGCAAAGTAGTTATGAATTAAATAGTAATATTTTCTAATAATTACGAAAATTATTTTTTTATGACAGGTGCAGAAAAATAATTTTTACTTTTTTTCCTGTCACTCGGACAACAAAAACGAGAAAATTTTGAAACTTGATTGATTTTGGATAGAAAATTGAAAACTTTATCTTAAAATTTACAGCGAGATTAAAACGAAAACATTGAAATTACCTTAGAAGAACTTTTAGAAGAATTAATTTTTTTTTTCATTTGTTTTAGATAATCGTAAGTCTTCCCATAAAGTTAAATATATGCAATTAAGGATGAAAATTTTTATATGGTTTTGGATGAATTGTACTTTAAAATTTTTTTGATAAATTTTTTCCTTAGTTCCCTCGATCGATTCCCGTAAATTATTACTTTACACATTTTGGGAATAATCAAATCGAATGAATTTTAGAAGAAAAATAATATATTTTATTATATTATTACTAAATATAACATTATTTTCTAATTTTTATAATAAGAAGAAATTCTTACCAGCAAGTATCAGAATTCGATATAAGCAGGATAGTTCCCTGATTAACGTTGAGGCCTAGTGGTCAAGGTTTCGGATTCGTGGCCGGCGGTTTTCGTTTAGTCGCGGGTTCGATCCTTGGCCGCCTAAGACCCGCCGTGTCACCGGGGCTGATGCACGCTAAATTTGTCGGGGCCCAAAGTCCTGCTGTTGGTGTGGTGTGGATGTTAGGAGAGGGGGTGCCAGCTCAGGTGTCGTCCTCGTCACTTGACCGTGGTTCAAAATTACGAGGTCCGTCGCCAACAGCCCTCGTGTTGCTTCTAGTGCGACGTTAATAAAAGCTAAACTAAACCCTGATTAACGATTCATGATATCACCCGTTGCACTGGTCGAAATCTAACCCCTGTCATGCTAATATGGAATCAATGGGTTGCTGAGGGTCATGTTGAACATCGTGCAGGATCTCATGTCCTCCCATGACTAACACCCATATTGTGAGGTCAGCCCTGCATAACTGTCCAACCTCTTCACAGACCATTAGTCAGGAAATGGACAAGTTTGAAGCACATACAATATCCGCTCGTACGGTGCGACGACGATTACAGCAGCGTGGACCATTACATCGGCTTCCCTTGATAATGCAGCATAGAGAGAGACGGCGATTCTGGTGCCCCGAATGGCAAAACTGATACAGGGGTGGCACAATGTCTTCTTTTCAGACGAGTCCCCGTGTATACGTGCCTGGAGGCTCCTAGAGTACTGCTTGTCGTCTGCTTGTATTCGATATCAGCATAGGCGTCCTGGATCACCCAACTGGTGTGATGGTTTGAGCAGTCATCAGGTACACGACACTCACATCTCTAGTTCGAATCGATGGAAATTCGAAAGCAGATCGGTACATTTTTTGGCGTCTTACGTCCAGTGGTTGCGCTTATCTTCGAAACCTGCTAACCGCCATTTTCATACAAGATAATCCAAGACCACATGTTGCACGTCGTGTTCTGATCTTCCTCGATGCACAGGGTTTTCGATTGTTGCCCTGGCCTGCATGGTATCCTTATCTGTCACTCATTGAAAACGTCTGGTTATGGGTTGCTGAGAGACTGGCCCACCATCCATCTCCAGCTTTACGGTATGGCATAGACTTGAAGCAGTATGGAATGAGTTACCCGTTTCTGTCTGTTATATATATATATATATATATATATATAACGCAAATTTTGGTGAGTTCATTTCGCTTGATATGAAATTCTTTGAACCCGAGAAAAAAATATTTCAGTTCACTGAAATTCATGTTGAAACTTTTTTACTGTTTTCGATTAAAATGTTTTGTGAATAGTGCATTTTCACTTATTCGTTTAATTCTCCTAGTCAATTGATTTAGAACGAGTGAGTAAGAAATTTCAGTATTTCGAAAAATTTTGACTTTTCGAAGAATGTAGCTTTGATAACTTTTTAAAAGAATGTAGTGTAGTATTTAGCTGTAATTTCTGACAGCAAGGATTTGATAGATGAGTTTTTCTCGTTCTAACACTTCGGATAAAATGGGGAAGGGTTGCACTTTTAACTAATGATTTTATTACATTCCTTCGATTAGAAGATTGTACTTCATCCACACTTTTGGTAAATTTCTCCAAATCTTAAGCTTTCGCGAACAATTCGAAGGAATAAATCAAGTCAATCGATAAATATTTATCTTAAAATCTCTTTCATTCTTTTCACATGTCGAATATTTTATTCATCGATAAAGCCTATGGCTTTTCCTTTCTATTTTATTGGATATATAGTTCCATGTGTGACCTTTTTGATTTTTTGCGCCTTTGGAACGGAATAGAATTCTCCATTGAGGATGTAATACATCATATGGTTTGTGATATAATGTTACTCCTTTCTTATGGTAAGGTTATTTTTCACTGAACAGATCCTAATAAAATATTGTAAGGAATCAGTATACTTGTTCATCCATTGGATGTGTTGGGTTGAACCATTTTTCAAAAGTCTTTGACTCTTTTTGACCTAAATATTTTTTTTTATATTTCGAATAAGTTTTTTACAAATTTTAACTTTCTTAAAAATCTCTCATGAAATCTATGTTATTTTTAATTTTGTATAGAGCACTTTTATATGTTTCTTTATATTGTTTTTGTAAAATATGACGTGGGAAAAAAAGGAAATCTGAATATAAAACTTAATTTTTTCGACGTGTGCTAGCATGTTGTTGTTTTGAGAAAATAACGTCAACAAAAAAGCATGGGCATAAAATAAGGGATATATGGTGTTCAGTTCGGAAGATCGATATTATAATACAATATGATTATGATAATTATATATAGTTTGCTTAAGGCAAATTTACATTGCGAAGATATATTTAATTTAATTTCGTCTACTTTTATTTTCATATCCAAACAAAATATTATCGTCTACTTAAATAATTTATCGTTTGCTCTTATTTCAATATATATTTTAATAATTGATTTTTATGGAAGAATCATGGATTTTTATTATTTTTGTTGTTAACATTGGCAACGTTTTTGTACTTCGGAATGTTTTTGCTATGAAAATATAAATGCATTAGGAATTTGAAGATGGTATTTTCTTTTCCTGATAATAATTGCTTTTGGCGAGCCTGGGCTCGTAAACGCTTACTTTACGCTAATTAATATTCATTTTGTTGAATTGATGGTATACATTGGGAACATGATGCCTACTCAATTTAAAGACTAGAAACTTCGATTGTCGAATGAGCTCGCTACCAAATATGAAGGCCTTTTAGATTCTAGATTGTGTGTTAAAAACAAAGAACGTCAGCGCATGTTAATATAAAATCAGCAAAGCCTTTTTTTTTATTTGACTGCGGATGGTGGTTACTTTTAAAATTTTTGCTACTGGGGGAATTTGGCCACTATTTCACTTACGTTACATCTTTCCGAGGTACTTAAGAATTTTCTCTGCTGAAATCATAAGGTTTCTTACTTCTAATTAAAACTCGGTTGTTCAGATGTAATTTACCTACAATTCATTTCTCTATGTTTCTTATATATATTTAAGGTGGACGTTTTCGCATCGTAAATTAGAAAATTTTTATTGCCTTTTGTATTAATTTTTTGAGCCATTGCCGTGGTAGCCTAATGGACTTTTGCTGCCGGCGTTTTTTTCGTCGTGTTGTGAGCTCGAGCCCTTATAGCATTAAAGACCCTCGTATTGCGGGGCTGATGCATGTTAAATATGGTTGAGGTCTCAAGTTTTCTCTGTGGTGTGGTATGGAAGTTTCTAGAGGGAGGTACCAGCTCAGGTGTTGTCCTTGTCACTTGACAGAGGTTTAAAATTACGAGATCCGTCACCCCCGTATTGCTTCTCAGAGTGACATTAATAAAAGAATCACATTATTTTCCCGAAACAGTCGTTCAAGATCACATACGAGTACCAAGAGTCTTTCTGCTAGTTTTATTGGTTTCTGCAGAGGTTTAATAGACCGCTCACAGCAGATGTGTAACATAGTACAGTTAAGATATTACGAAGGATGTTCAAAAAGTACCCGTATTAGAAATGACATCCTTCGCATCCCAAAAAGTCATCGCTGTCGTGACTTTGTTGGTCATTGAGACCCCCTTTGCCTCTTTGGGAGCAAATTCACCGGAAACCCATTATTTTGATTGTTGCTAGATTTATAATGTACAATGGTGAATCTACTTCTTATCGACGGTGACAACTCGTAAAGTGATGACGACAATTCGACACTGTTGCAGTCAAAAATAACCAATGAATCAGTGTCAGATTTGCTTTGTAGCCTTTTAACAGATGGTAGCACACAATAGTAATACCAACTTGCCTTAGCAGTGTCCTTTGTCTTCAAAATCAGGTACTTTTTCGATCTCCCACGTATGCTTTATCGTTCATTTCGGGTTTTCTAAAATTGTTAAGCAATTTCTTCTGCTCTTTGTGATAAATGCCATGAGTATTATCGTTAAAAAAATCAATCGTTATCAATGTTAATATCTCGATGGGAACAGTGATTGATTGTGATTGCTGATTAATGTCTCATTGAGAAGCAACACGAGGGTTGT
This sequence comes from Nephila pilipes, assembly GCA_019974015.1. Taxonomy (NCBI): domain Eukaryota; kingdom Metazoa; phylum Arthropoda; class Arachnida; order Araneae; family Nephilidae; genus Nephila; species Nephila pilipes. Next base: position 33,478 of record BMAW01040272.1, on the reverse strand, counting down.
TTGCGATGAACCTTGTAATTTTGAGCCTCGATCAAGTGACAAGGACAACACCTGAGCTGGTACCTTCCTTTCTAATTTTCTACATCATGCCAACTGGAGGGAATGAAGAAAAGAACAGGAAATTGGGAGTTCTTGCATCTTGAAATATTTCGCGATGGTTTTATTAACATTTTCTCTCTATACGTTCTTTTATGGGACCTTATTCTCATCTTAAAACAATTTTTAAACGCATAAAAGAAGCCTACTAACAGATGAACATAGCAGAATGAAGAAAATAGTTTAGGGTTGCCATGTATAACAATCATGCCTTACCAAAAAAAGGCGAGGGTTGCCACATTTGGCAATTTATCTCAAACAAATATTTCTGTCACCAAGGGTGTGGACTAACCGCATTCCAACCAAAAAGGGACCCCCCCTTTTTTTTTCTGAAGTTAAATATAATACAAAATATGGATATTTCTAGGTGTGACTAAGTACCAGATTAAAACTGGGTTTTTTTTTTAACGAATTTTGACTTACCGTGGTCTTAAAGACTCACTGTTACTGATTTGTCATATCAGAAGCTAATTTTTAAAATTTCATATAATTTAAAACTGTGTGTTCTTCCACTGTAGGTTCCTATTTATTTGTATATTTTTATCGGTAGAGAATTTACGATAAACTCAAATTATTTTTCACGATCTTGAGTATGATTGAAATATGGAATTCAAAATTCTTGTTATTTATAATTATTTCTTTAATTACATTTGTTATATAGTTTGTTTGTAATACCTACGTCAAATATTACAATCCCTGTGATATTTTTATTAGAGTAAATTCAGTTTTTGTAAATGAATATGAACTATAAAAATAATAACTTGTTTTATACTGTTATGGTATGGAAAATTCTATTTTTAACCTCATTAAAGTGATCATTTATTCTAGTGCAATATAGAATTATTTTTAATGGGTCCTTTTCCGTTAATAACTCAAGTTTTGGCTAATGATCTTCATTTCGAGAAAAAACGCTCTTCCAATTATAAAAGAAAGTGAAGTGCTTCATTTTTCGAGACATGTGTTCTTTATTTTAACAAATTGCTCAAGGGAGAGGAAAAAAAACTTAACCTCGGAAACTTATCGCTTTCTTAAAATTTAGAGGTAAAGGACCAATTAAATAAGCAGTATTTTCAGCTTAAGGTTTTGATGCGTTGGATTTATTTGTTATTATTATTTTCTGTTTTCTTTCGTGTCCTATATCTGATAAAATTTGCATTTACGGTCCTCTAATGAGAAGCACCGTAATTCGTAGTAATTAAATTATAATAAAAGACAACAGTGACACTATTTAAGAGAGGGGAAATGGCAACATGATGTGGTATTTTTTTTACATTTTCCTTGGAAGAATATTTGTGTAATAAGTGGTTTATTTTAGCATTGCTTACAACTTATTCGAGTTAAATTTGTTCTTTTAATTAGCGAGAAAATTCGATTTTTTTTTCTCCAATACCCTCTTTTTTGACTTTGCTTTGAAAGAACTATATGGACATTATTTTGTCTGTTATTAAACATTGTTTTAATTAGTATCGAAATAAACAGAAATATTGCTTAGCATTGGAATGCCATTTTTTTTCTTTCTTGAAACACTACTTTAGTTCGGTGCGATTTTCAATGCAAACCTATTAGTGTTGAGTTTGTTTTATGTACGCGTATGTTCAAGTAAGGCATTTTTTAATATATTTGTTATTGATGCACGTAATAGCACATAGACACGATTATGTGCATCAATAGCAAATTATAATTATTATAATTTAATTACTATGGATTATGGTGCTTCTCATTAAATTGTCGTACATAGCTATTATTGATGCAAAATGGGACCGGGAAATTTTATTCTAAAATAACTCGAAGAAATGAAAAATTGAGTAATACTAAATTATCCGATAAATGAATGCTATGCAGAAGCAATTCTAAGACTTTATGGGAAACTCCGTCTTGTTTTAAAAAACAGACCAACAAATTCATCAAATAATTGCATTTCAATAAAAAAGTTTCCTGAAAAATCAGTGATAATTATATTTAGTGATAAATTATAAAAAAAAATAATAAGATATGTTTTTATATTTTTGTTGGAATTTCAAAGTGAGCACTATTTTATTTATTACAGTGAACTTCTGAATTGAAATAAACGAATAAACTATCGTGAATAGTTTTAAATTCGAATATATTTCAAAGCATTCGTTTAGAAGAATAATTATGAAAATGTTTAATTTAAAAATTTGCCTAATTACTATTTTAGTTGGAATTTTCATTCTCTTTAAATAATAAACATATTTTCTATCGGCTAATCACACAACTTTTATCTCCATTAAAAACAGCGTTTTGATAACGAATTAATTTAATTGTTAAAGGCAATGAATAATTACTTGATACCTTTTAAAGGAAACTAGAATTATCATAACCCTTCTTAAAATGCTAAAAAGCAGCAATGACAAAAAAAATACACATTTTCACTTTTTTCCACAATATTTCAGAATCTTAAGTGTTATCGTCCAGTAATAATTGTCACTCAAAATTTAGCGGCACTTATTCTTCAATCGGTGGCAACCTTGTTATCGTTGCCACTTCACTTCTAAAATCCTCTCATTATTAATAGCCACGTGTTTAAGAGTTAAAGCTGCGGACACTTACTGAGAAAAACCTCACTAGAGCATTGATCATTGTTCGAGGTTTTTTGTGTACACTTCGGTGGTAAATTTTTATCGTCTGTGAATAGTTTAATTCGTGCATCGGGTCATGTGATACCGGTATTTCGCTTTTGCAGTTCTTTTCACGTGCGATGTCCTGGAGCAATCTTTTCACGCTTGCCGTTAACTCTAGTCACCAACAAACGATTCATTTTTCCTAGAGAGTTAAGTAACCTACTTATTTAACTCTACTTATTTAACCTACTTATTTAATTTTATTTTATTCCGTGGCAGTAATGCACGCCATTATCTAGACATCTAATATCTGTGATGGTTACCTAATTTATGTTTATTTGCAATCATAGATCGCCTTAAAAAAATTTACTACAATTACTGCTTCCTTTAATTTATTCAAAAGAAGTATACTGTTTTCTTTACAGTAGAATACAGATTTTCATATTTCTGTTAATGAAGGCTACCTGTACCATGTTTCAACATTATTTCTTATGAATCTTCGTTCATCAGATTTAAATCGTTGTAGGATTTAAATATCGAATTTTACTATACCTTATAGTTAAAATTAGCTGTTTTTCAAACGCAAAAGTCGTTATATTTACTTATACAGAACACGAATTGGAATTTTTTTTATTTCTTTTTATGATTTTGATACAATTAAGACTGTTGATTTTCCTCCAAATTTATTGATTCACCGAATTTGAAAAAAGGCAAGCACATTAATGCTTTGGTGAAAGTATTGCATTGAGATTTCTGTAAAATTTTCCTCTAGGAATTAAGAATTTTAAGAATGATGATTCATTTTGAATAATTTTAAATTTAAAAATGTAAATATTAAGAAAAATAATTTCTAATATTAAGAATTTTAAGAATGTTTATTCATTTTCAAAAAAACATATTAAATTTAAAAATGTAAATATTAGAACAATAATTTTTAATATTAAGAATTTTAAGAATGTTTATTCATTTTCAAAAAAAAATATTAAATTTAAAAATGTGAATATTAAGAATATTTTGTAAGCTAAGAATTCTAAGTTTGTTGATTCATTTTTACACGACAATTATATCTTTTTATCGAATCTTACTAAAAAAATTCATTTGCATGAAATTTATTGTCTAATCGTCTTAGTAAAATATTAAAGGAACTGCATTTATTTTGTTTAGAAAGTGAAAAAAGTAAGTCCCACACATTATTCCTTGTATCGATATTGCTTTTCAGTATCGATATGGCTTTTCAAACTATTTTTTATTGTGCCATCTTATAATAGTAGGAATTAAAATTATCCCGCTTTGAGCATTTCTGAATTTCGTAAATAAAACATTGTTTAATAAAAAAGATTATTAAATTAAAATTATAGATGGGGGTTAGTCTAATTGTTTTTCATCATTCTGTTTTTATTAGGAAATAAAAAAAAAAAAAACTAATTTAAATTTTCCTTTCTAAATCCTTTTCTGATCCTAATAAAAAACACGAACAAAAACGTCTTTAACAAAAAATAAAACATTTTTAATTTCAACATTTCTTCGTATTCATTAGGCAGCGTTTCTGTTTTCTTATCAAAAACGTCCATGGATGGAGAAAATTCCGCAAAAGAATAATTAGATTCGTCACGGGGACAAAGAATGCCACGCTTTTTCATGATCACTGAATATAATCGTTGATGAAATTGAATTATTATATCATGTTTCTGATATAATAAATACAATTTTGATTCCCATACTCTAATTATTGAAAAATCTAAAATTTGCTAAAACAGTATTACTAACAAGAAAAAAAAATGATTCATGCAAAATTTTTCAGTGAATAGATTTAGCCGCCAAAGGTGCTAACTTTTTTAAAAATAATTATTTAATTATTCATTTAAATATTAGAATTAAATCAAACGGGAATATGGCAATGGAATGGAGATTTGATCAATCACTTGATTCGCTGACGCGTTCATTTATTCACTTATTCATTGATTCACTTACTTATTCATTCATTCACTTATTTATTCATTCTCTCACTTATTTTTTTATTCTCTCACTTATTTTTTCATTCTCTTACTTATTCATTCACATATTCTTTCACTAATTTATTAATTAGAAGGAAAAAAAATTCAGAACACTCTTTATATTGAAAAGTGCTTTCATGACCATTTTGTTGTTGACTACAATAATATCCCTATTGGTGACTGAAAAATCCTTTCTTACGAACAAAGTGTAATTATAAGTATGACTCTTTTAATTGCAGCTTAAGGGGTAAAAGTTACTTAATACGCTTCAAAATAAGAGCCGCTCCTTCCTTTTAATTAAGTAGTCTACATTCCCGTTGAAGCTCTGGATCAGAAAATTAACTTTATTAACCAATAGTTACGTATTATTCTGTTAAAGTAAAAGATAGTTCTGTTGCACGTTTAGAGTGCGAAAAGTTTCCCATAACAAAAAAAAAATTCTTCATCTTTCGTTCAAAAGTTTCGTTAACAATTTAAAACTCGATCTTCCCTTTCGAGGATAATTACAAAGGAGTGTGATGATGTAATTGCGTTATTAAGAGTAACAGACATAATTACTCAAAGATCGTCCTAAAATGTTTAACTATTTTTTTATTCGAGTTTTCGAATAATAACGTTGGAGCCGGTGTTTACTCAAAACTATTTCCATTCTATGCACCTTTTGGAAAGTGCAGTACTGCCTTTGATGGAGAAATGGGGGCATTTCGCATTGCTCTTAAACAGCTAACTTGCCATTCGCGTAAAATTAAAAATGTAGTACACTACTGTCAGATTCATTACCTGCCATTCAATCCATCAGTTCTATTCAGGCTCCACAATCAAAAGAAATTTCCCAGTGTCAACAGCTGCTAATTTTGTTGGGGTCTCATCCAAAGCGTGTTGTTTTGCAATTGATCCCTGTCCATTGCAATTTATATGGTAATGAGCAGGAAGGTTTCCTTGCCAAAAAAGATGCTATGCTGATGCATTGTACAAAACGGGAAACCTCTTTTCTTAGCCTAAATTATTTCTTATTAAAATCATGCGGTCGATGTACCAGGATGAGCTCTTATCTAAAATAGAAACCAAATATAGAAGAAATATAGTTGTCTTTTAGATATACCTGACAAAAACCTAGACGGGAGGCAGTGGTTGTTTTTCGTCTATTTAACGGATATGATTGCCTTGCTGTCCATCTGTATCGCATTGGTATTCTTACCGAGGCTGCCTGCCTCCTGTGTGACGAAAGAAATGAGCCTATGGACAAATACCACTTGCGAGAGGAGCTCTCCACGGAGATACGGAATCATTGAGGTACTGGGAGGCGAGAGGACTTTTGGGGCGATAACCTCCGGTTATCTCATGAACTTTTCAATGTTGTTATAACTTTTATTTCTTTGTATATTTCCTTTTCCTGTTTGTTTGCTCCTATTTTTGTTCATAACCCTAGCCAATTGGAAATAAAAAAAAGTGTTTGAATAATCATGTATCAAAATAAAATGAATGTATATGGAGGCGGTTATCTTATCCCTGCTTAATTGAATATTATAATAAACATATCAACTTATTTTGCAGACTCTTAATAGTAGACTTCTAATAAATTGATTCTATTCAAGTAGACCAAGGGATGATATACACGTTCTGTATGTCCTCTAGCGGTTGCTATAACTTCTATAGTGTTCTATGATTTCTTCCAATTCGTCTGTCTGCTCCTCTAACAACTTCTATCTCCTCCATTTCTTCATCTTTATTCTATTTGTTAATTCTTCAAACTTCTTCTCAATGCAATTCTATAAAGCTTGTTTTCATAAATAATCTCATCTGAAGTGTTCAATGATCACACCAGGTTTAACAGAAACAAAATTTGCTACATACTTAGTTATTACCAGGAATTTCTGGTTCTTGCCGGTATTATGATGACTGGCGTCTTCTCGCTACAATCATTTCAGAATCTTATCTGTACTGATAAGAGATGAAAGTGTAGGGTTACAAATTTGGCGAGGAAAAGACTTTCGCCAAGGGTTACAAAATTCTGACAGGTTACAACACTATTCACTACATTCCTTGCATAGAAAGGATACTTTACATATGAAAATTCTTTGACAAGGTAAAATTCTCAATATCTAATGTTGCAGTAAAACGGTCCCAGAGGTTAACAGTATTAAATGGAGAAACTCTTTAACACCGCTGACAACTACAGCATTCATGCCACTTTGCTTTTTTTTTTTTTTTTTTTAAAAAAAAAATGCGTTCAACGTTGATGGATACCAAATCCTAGATTTAAATTACGGATTCTAAACTTCAGTAAAATTTTCTAGTCCAACTGCTGCTGCATAAAATTTATCGTGTAAAGATAAGCGCTGCGGAAAGAAATCCTTCAATTGGAGATATCGGGAAGTTAAGTCTAAAAAGAATTCGAAGTGCTAAAAATTCTCTAAAAATTAAGGATAACGATGCCATTCGTTTTCATTTTCCTATAAATGTCTATACATATAAGATTTCCAAGATATTATAAAATGTGAAGAAAAAAGTAGAGAGAATTATAAAGTTTTCAAAATCTATTTAGATTGATAAAGTTTTGAAATATGAATTTAATTTGCTATGCATACACATAGTTACTTATTTCTTTTTGCAATTCTGATATGTCTGTTACAAGTCATACAAACAATTGAAGCACTTATTTTATTTAAGCTAGTAAATTCTCAAAAATCTCTGTGAAAGGTAAAATAAACTGTAAGCCTTAACTTGAGATTTGTAGAATAATTAAACATCCGAATCTGAAAATTTCCCTAATTCTAACTTAAAGTTAACTTAGGCTTAACAACCACACACACGCACATACACGCCACGGTAGTTGTTGAAATCTGTTTAGGAAATAGTGAAATTCAAAGCATAAATTCCTATCTATTGTTTTCAAGAACGCTATTCAATACTAAAATAGGAAATTAAATTTTCATCAGCTCATTGTATATTGTAGCCATTATTTCACATACTAGAATAAACAATAGTATTACGTGTTCGGAATTCCTATTCCGTCAATAACATTTTCCTTTCAAAAAACTTTTAATTCTGTAACATCTTATAATGACTTGTCTAGCTGCTCTTTTATTTGATGCAACTTAAGCCATTTAAATTTACAACTTTATTTATATTATAATAAGTAATATGTTCGTGGAACATAATCTGGAACTAATACGGTATTGAAATAAAAATCAAATGTAATATGGAAGAATACAATTCAATAATAATATGATAATGTAACATATTAAAAAGTAATAGGATATTGAAACGTATATTCAGAAAGTAATAGGATACGGAAACATATATTCAGAAAGTAATAGAAAATAGGAACATATATTCAGAAAGTAATATAATATAGGAACATGTGTTCAGAAAGTAATATAATATTGGAACATGTGTTCAGAAAATAATATAATATAGGAACATATGTTCAGAAAATAATAGGATACGGGATCATATGTTCAGAAAATAATAGGATACAGGATCATATATTCAGAAAGTAATATAACATAAGAATATATGTTCAGAAAGTAATAGGATACGGGAACATATATTCATAAAATAATAAGATATAGGAACATATCTTCAGAAAGTAATAAAACCTGGGAACATACATTCTAAAAATAATAAAATATTGGAATCTGTTACAAGACAGGAAGTAATACGATGGAACCTATTGCTATTACTTACTAGTTTGGTACACCTCTAATGTACATATACAACTTCTAAAAATGAATGAGAGTAGGTGATCTCGATGATGTAAAGTAGGTAGAATAGAACAGTTACTAGAAAAATATTACCAACTAAAAAAATATTACTGCAATTATAAGTAACCTAATATATGTTTATGCTAAAATCACATGCATTAATAAGTAAGTCGTGAACCATATATTTTTATTATTTATGGTAGAATACTTGCTACACTTATAAAATTTCCTACATATTGTAAATAAGAATTACCAAAGTATCAGTTACTAGCTACGTAATAATTTTTCTCAGTAGGGACAAAATCTGTCGCAGTCCTAAAACCACTTGTCTATATTAGTCTTACACCACGTGTAGTCGGAGGTGATGCACGTTAAATCTTTCGAGGCTGAAAGTCCTCCCAATGACTTGGTGTGGAAGTTAGGAGAGGGAGGTGCCAGCTCAGGTGTCATCCTCGTCACTTGATCGAGACTCAAAATTGCGAGGTCCGTTGCTAATAGTCCATGGTACTAGTGCGACTTTAATAAAACCAAACCAATCTACCATACCAAATTTCACTATACTCTTCTCTTTCGTCCCACCTTGATTGTTTCTGTTATTTGACAAAGTGTTGTTTGTCTGGAAACATTGATTACATTACGCTGAAGTCACTGATCTTGGTCGCTAAGACGACGCGGTCGGTCACTGCGTTGTCCGTGGTAGGTGGTAATGTTTGAAATTATATATTCTCGGCACATTGCTTACACTGGATCCAGGAATGTTGAATTTCTTTACAATTTCTGAAATGAAATGCCCCATGCGTCTAGTTTCAACTAGTATTCTGCGTTGAAATTCCAATTCTATGGCAATGATCGCGTCAGAAAACGTTTCATATGAATTGCATAAGAATTGTTCAATACCGCTTGGCTTGGCGCAATTCTACGCTTGGTGCGTGCCAAGCGACTCTCGTTCCTTCCCGCCTCGCCGGTGTCAGTTTGAATTTAACTTTTGATGAGTGAGGTGAGCGTATGATGATTATATACTATAGTGTGCCAATTTGAATGCGCATCGATTCTAAAGAAATAAGTTTTGCTTTATTAGAATTATTTACAATCCACTAATTATTTTTCAATTTATTGTGTCTATCCTCCGCAGCAATTACATAGGAAAGTTCTGGCAATGCACATCCCGTTTATACATTTATTCTTATGCGATTCTTCTGCCATTTAGATATTTACATATGGTAAAGTTCTATTTTAGCGTTCTGCTTGCCGCGATTTTTAAAATGGCGCCAAACGCGCCAATTCGAAGCCATTTCAACAGGCAAGATGACGTTTTGCCCGTAGACAAAAAAAAAAAAAGTTGTCTTTACATAAACAAAAAACTTAAAACGACTTCGGGGTGGTCATGTAACAAACAATGAAACTGATATTACTGATTTAGAAACTGATATTACACGTTTAGAAGGGGAAAAAATGTTGGTCAAGGGTCCATTCAAGCCTTTGAGGAAGAGTCAAGTCCAGCATGAAAAAGCCAAAACAAGAAATGAGTTTTATAGTAGGGTAAACAGAAAAATAGCCTTTTTGTTTACTTTCTATGATTTTATAGTAGGGTTACCAGTTGGACTATTTAATACCAACAAAAATTTCCTGTCGCTATCGAGTACGCTGAACTCAGAATTACCCTTAACATATTGCTTACCACACCTTTTGGCTTTTTATTGTAAAATATAAAGAACAAGAAGGGATTTAAATCGGCCATATTTATGTAATTTATTTCTGAGTTAAAATCTTTTAACTGCAGTTACATTAAACTATGTTCTACATCATGGGTGTCTAAACTATGGCCGTTTGAGGGCCACATTGCAAAAAAAAAAAAAAAAATGCTGGACCGTACATACAATATTTTTTCAACAAATTGAAATAAAAATTAACTCTATGTAGTTTTATTGAAATAAATTAACTTCTTTTTATTATAATTTTTTTTAAATTTGAATTAGATATGTATAAGTATGTATATATTTGGGATGTGCTGAAGCACATAATTTTGAAAAACTGGGCTAAAAAGAGGATAAATATAACCTCAAATCCTGTGTCCAATTTGGTTCTTTCTTTATTTATTTATAATTATACGAAACCCCTCGTTCTACAAGCTTCTTGTCAGCGAAGGGCAATAAAAACGTTATGAAGTTTTTAGAAAGCTCGCTATATCCACCAACGCGAAAAGCTCTAAATATTTTTAGGAATCCTATATTGTGGAATTTCTTCAGAGATATTAGGAATCCTATATTGAGGAATTTCTTCATCAATCCTATATTGAGGAATTTCTTCAGAGAGTTATATTTTGCGAGCTTCGGCAACTTATTCTTATCGAGAATCAGTAGTGTTACTGATGATTATCTCAATAAGAAGTTCTATCAAATATTTAAATATTTTAAAATTATTATTGTTTTTGTTTTAGCTGAGTGGTCTATATAACCATTTTTATTTGGAAGGCTTACTGACGTTCCACTGTTCAAGAATCTCTACTCTGCACCATGCGATGCTGGAACGAATTCTTTACAAACTAGCTCAACTCCCGTTTGCAAATGAATTCTTAACTCTCCAAAGAATTGGAAAGACATAACTGCATCGTGCACTTCTTCTCGAGCCTTTACCTATCAATTCATTTTCCATTATTTCCATCTGAGTAATGAAAACCATTATCTGATCGACGGATCTTTGTATCTGTAATGATGGAAATTTGAATTAAATATTATGCGGGAAGTAAAATGACTTCAATATAAAGAGCCATAATTATCCAGCCATTTATTACAGAACTCGTTAGCAGGAACAATCCCCAATTAATGGCAGAATGTAAACTTTGAAAACTATCTTTTCCAGAAATTCAGCAAATAGTTGTTCGATTCTATTTATTTGAAGCAGTTTTGAGAATGGAGAGGCATTTCTCATTTACTTTGCGTGAATATTCTTCTGAATCCATTCATTACATATTGATGGTGACAGACTTTTGATTTAATTTAAAGCTTTTGGCTTGGATCGATAATTTATTTTAAATATTATTACTAATGAATATTGGTTAAATGAGCTCCATTACTCGTGAAAGGTTATGAAGCATATTTGTATGATGTTAAATTTATGCACACATGTCTAATTTGTGTGTGGTGATGTGTTTTATAATCGGAGTACTGAATTGCAACCTGTTCCTCTAACTTAAGGCTTCCGTCTACCCGCCATTTTGATTTCGTCAGCTTAATGTTAAACCTATGGAATTTCGACTTTCATTCTCGAATTTTTATTATTCGATATATTTGAATGCAATAAAGTGCATCTGAAAGAGCAAAAAGTAATAAAGGCTTCTGCGGAATTGCAATTTTCGTCCAATTTTTAAAACAATATTTTTACTCCCTTTTTTTAAGGATTCGTTTGTGAGTTTTCCGGTCTTTAAAAAAAATATTTTAAAATATTTTTAAAAATTGAAGGACAAGAGTAATTTTGCCGAAGCATTTAATACCTTTTGCTCTTTCTGATGCACTTTATAATAGTTCAAATAATAAAAATTTGAGAACGAAAGTCGAAATTCCATAAGATTAACGTTAAGTTGACGAAGCCAAAATTGCCGATAGACGGGAGCCTTAAACTATTTACAAATAGCGTTCGAGACATTTCAAAATTAATCTTTATTAAGAAAATACCCTTGAAAGTATGGAAAAGATCAAAGTGATGTAATATAGTCGTGATCACAGGTAACTAAGATGTCTCTGACAAGGAAAAGAGATCTTATTTAATGCCAATTTTAAATAATCCTCACTTTTTAAGATTAAAAGCGATAGAAATAATATTCGAAGACTATGAGGGAGCGTACCGTACACTTGTGTACAAGGTGCGGCAAAAATAACTCCCCGATTTTCAAACATAAATAAAGCAATGAAAAGTTTTATTAAAAATTTTATTTCCCAATTTGAAAGAACAATGTTCACCCTTTTGTTTCTCACCTTCACCTTCACTTTGTTTTGAAAACGATATCATCCAAATGCCGACCTTCACTCTTTATGCATTTCTGACATCTCTCCTATAAACTCCTCATTACCTCCTAGTAATTTCTTGAGAAGTTGTTTGCGGCTTTCGCTTCCTCGGTTGTTCGTGGCCTATTCTTGAAGACTTGTGTCTTCAGATGCCCTCGGAGAAAGTACTCGCAAGGCGATAGGTCTGGAGAACGTGATGGCCATGAAATGTCTCCTCGTGGTAAGATTAGATGTCCAAATGATACAGTCGGAAATTTTGAAATATGTTTCTACCACGAAAGCACGATGTTCACTGCTCCACACCATGATGGCTACATGGGGTGTAAGACATATGCTACTCAAAGCCAGTTTCCATTTCATGGCACATAACTAGAGCCGGAACAGTGGTAGTGGAAAATCATTGCTTCTGCAGCATCCTGTATCTGTATAAAAAGACACATTTGCATGCATTAAGAATTATTAATGAGCAATTAACAATCAATAGTTGCACTTATATTTGTAAGTGATGTATTTACCTTTATGTACATTTATATGAAATTCATTACATTTATAACTTAAAGTTTTTCAGAGTATTTATAAGCACAGCATTCTATACACCGAACACAATTACATTAAAAGAAAGAAAATTATTTAACTTCGCAGAGAAGCACTTCATTGCATTGAATGATAAATGCTAGTTCAATCAACTTTAAAGTAATTTGCCTATCTATATCAAATATAAGTAAATTCTACGGTGACTGTAGCTTTGTGGTTATATTTTTTGAATACCTGTGAAATAGTGATTCTTCACAATGAATCATTGAGTAGCATCGAAATAATTTAAAAACGTATTTAGGTGGGTTAACCTAGATGGATGAATCAAGGCTCCCATTAACGAATGAAAATTATGATTCCTTGATAAAATTGCAACGAATTGAAATTTTGAAGAATCGAATGGAATGTCGACAATCAGCATTTAGGTCATGTTTTATTCCATTGAAAGTTTTAGGACTGTTATGAAATAACAAGTAGGATATCTTCAAAATTAATTTAAACCAATTTTCTACAATGAAGAATGTGACTTTGAACAAACGTTGAATTTTTGAGTCCATGCTTATGTTGGACTCTGCATCAACTATCTTGAACAACAACGCCAAAAGTTAAAACGCCTTACTTAACTAGCCAGATGAGACGTCTTTTCAGTCTGTTGGTGAAGGCACAGCAGAAAGTGACTGGTCAGCTTTTCTTCGGACTTCCTGATCCAGGGTTCGAAATAACAGCGGCACTCAAGGTCACACATCAACTCTCTTCCTCCACGGGGTTGAAAAACATCCCTCAATATTTCGGAGAAAACGTTCTACGCCGAAGTGGTGACCCAGGACTTGAACACTAGATGGCAGCATGTCTTATATCTACTGATTGCTTATAACCCCGACGCAAAAATTTTTGCCTCTGTATGTTTAATTAAGCCAACCGCACATAAATCACGACTAGTGATATTCCGGGTTCGGCGCATGTGTCCACGAAACCCACCATTCAACTCGAGGTAGATGATGCCTCAAATGGAAACTCCCTAGCAAAAATCAATTCATTAGAAAGGGTATGGATATCAGTCGCAGTAATGGCTGAAAACGCAACTTTTAGTACAAATAGCAATGTTTCTCTTCATATCATCACGATGATACTGGAGGGGGAGTATGCAGCGACTCTCTTCAACAACAACGCCAAAAGTTATACCTCCTTACTAACTAGCTAAAATGAGACGTCTTCTTTAGTCTAGTTGGTAAAGGCACACCAGAAAGCGACTAGTCAACTTTTCTTTTGACCCCTTGGTCCAGGGTTCGAAACAGCATTGGCACTCAAGGTCACACATCAACTCTCTCCCTCCACGGGGTAGAAAAACATCTCCCGATTATTCGGAGAAAACTTCCTACGCCAAAACTCTATTAGTCAAACAGCATGGCTTTCTCTCTTCACTGTTAGAATTAAACTGTTTGTGATGATTTTAGAAAACGTATCGGTCCATGAGATCATCAAAATTACTGAAACTATTAACTAATCTTTGCTAAATGTTCTTGAAGCTATTATCTGCTCATTTGTCAGTCTGCTATTTCAAATAAATTCACATAGAAACTCTTCAACCTCTGCTCTCTGATTGAAAATCTGACATTTTATTTTGTGGAACATCAAATCAATAATTAAATTCAAATTAACTTATATTTCTCACCAATCTATTCTGCTTATATTTTTCAACTACATAGACACAAGAATTTGAAACTGCTGTCTAGACAACCTTTTTTACTTAACAGATGGCTATTATTGTATTTGCTCTCAATACTTTACTTTTCTTTAAACTAGTCAATTCTTTCATGAAACAAACCTCATTTTTATCTGCTAAATTTTCATCGGTTTCGGAAGTATGCGTCTGTTCTATTATATATTTAACGTCTTATAAGCCACGTAGATATTATTAAAAAAAAAAAAGCTATATTCTTTCTAAAAAAAAATTTTTTTTTTCAGGAATGTTCGAAATAAATTCTATAAGAGCCCGTATCGAAGTTTTTTGGAGCCATAAATCTTGCTCCCCCAGACGGTGCACTGTCATATGAGTGCCATTTCTTCACAAATTGTGTTAAATAGTTGGGGAAATGCCAGTCAGTGGCGTACGCAAGGAAGAGGTTGGGGGTTTCAAACTTCTCACATAGACCAATAGTCTGGAAAAATTCCATAAATTTTTAATGTTAAACATACGTCAGCGCTTTCATCTTCGTGTTATTTAAAATACACCTCCCTCCCTATAAAAAAAAGTCTTTGTATTGCCACTTATGCCAGTTGCCACTCCAAGCATCGATATCGCTTCTCATATCGATAATGCAAATGAATTTATTCTAAAAATGCTGTGATTATGAATTTATGGATCCGTAATACTTTTAGTCTTCTCGAAACTCAGCTTTTATAAGCTGCCGGATAACATGCATATCGATATGAACATCACATCTTACACATGCATCTGGGATGCAGAATATTTTATGCATCTAGGAACATTGTGATTAATGGAAATGTTTCAAGCTTTGTGACGTCCTTCATTAACAGATCGGGCAGATTTTTGAAAGAAAATTATCGAGTTCGTATCTGGTAGCTGTGAAAATAAGAGATTATTTAACTTCAAGTGAAGTGAAATAAAATGCCAATGAAACTGGAGTGAGTATAGTGGTTGATTGATTGAATGTTTATTAACTTCGCACTTAGAAGACATGAGGGCTGTTAGCAATATGCTCAAGGGGCCATTCAAAGGGTTTCGGGCAACTAACCGGACTCACTGGAGACAATCATCCCTCAACATTTACTGGCAAAAAAAAAGTATAAAGGGTAAGATATAACAGTACATGTTGGAACAAAGAACATAAGACATTACATAATTTTCAAATTTAAAAGTGAATAAAAACTTAAAATGTGCTGACAGAGTAAGAAATGCACGTGGTAGAAATAAAAAAAAATAACATAGAATTTATTGCAGAAATTATACGTTTAGCAGGCGACGTATAATTGGCTAATGGCACGATATAAAAAGCGTCCACAAACTTTTGAACAAAAAAAAAAAGGAAGTATTAGACAAAAATATATATACATATATACAAGATATACAATTATAAGCACGCAATAAGAAAAAATTAAATATTTAGAAATGTAATAAAAAATGTAAGCAATTGTGAAATTTGTTGAGTAATTTTACGAGCCGTAAGAATAAGGCTCTTTAATTTTAAGGATTTAAGGCTTCCGTCTAACCGCCATTTTGATTTCGTGGACGTAATGTTAATCCTATGGAATTTCGACTTTAATTCTCACATCTTTATTATTTGATCTATTTGAATGCAATAAAGTGCATTTGAAAGAGCAAAAAATAATGAATGCTTCTGTGCAATTACTTTTTCCCTAAGATTTTTAAAAACATTTTCATTCTTATTTTAATTATTCGTTTTTGAGTTTTACGGTCTTTAAAGAATATTTTCAAACATTTTTAAAAATCGAAGAAGAAAAGTAATTCCACAGAAGCATTCATTATTTTTTGCTCTCTCAGATGCACTTTATTGCATTCAAATACATCAAATAGTAAAGATGTGAGAATTCAAGTCAAAACTCCATAGGATTAACATTACGCCTGCGAAATCAAAATGGCGGGTAGACGGGAGCCTTAAGTTTGACGTACAAAATAGGATTATCACACACGAACTTCAGCCAAATAGGTTTCGCTTCAACAACAGGACATTTTAAATGAAAACTTTATGTAAAAGGACAAAAGAAAACGTAGTGGTCAGCATCTCCAACAGAGGCACAAGAACATAAATTTGTGTTTCAGAACATAAATTTGTGCAAATTAAAACGATTTAAATAACAAAGGAAAGGACCATGACTTACTAAGAAGCGAGTAATAAAACCTGAATTATGCCTGTATTATATAATAATTACTTACTTTACATGAGAATGCAGTCAATAATTTTTATATCCTAAAAATAATATTTTTGGAATATTTATTTTGAATATTACGTATATTATTAACTATGTCAACTTATAAATTTACCTCAAAAAAATTAATGTGCCCGCATCCTCACCGATATTCTAGAATTTTCTCAAGGGTATAAAAAGTTTGGGGATCCGTGACGTAGATAAACGCGTGTAGAATATTGAAATCTGATGCAACATTCAGTGGAGTATAAATTCGGGGCAAACATACAATACTTGCAAAACTATGATTAAAGTTTACCGTGAAAGTATTTACTTGAAAATCAGGTAACTGATAAAACTCAGAAAAACAATAAACATACAAAATATATAAATGCATCAGCAAACGGGGAAGGAACAGTTGCTTGTGAATAACTAGGGACAGAAATGAGAACCTAAATAAAGTGTATCTGAAACAATGTATAATACCCTACAATGTGTACTATGCGAAAATTGAACAAATACATTATAGGAGGGAAGAATATGTTCGAAAAGAAATGAAAAAATGTACGTCAAACGAGAAAGAAAAATAAATGAATTTCAAGGATTGCTTGGGATAGATTGAATACAAAATTCAATTGTATGAAGTAAATGTATTGTATATTTCTTTAGGAAAAGAAAATTATATGGATTTAAACATACGTTGGGTGGTAAACAAACATAAATAATAATAAAAAAAATTCAGAAAAACTAGGTTACTGAACTAAAGGATAGAACATTTTATAAAATAGCATAAAAGCATAATACTGCTTGAAGTAAAGAACAATTTAGCGCAAAAGGTCGTCATAAAGCAAACGAAGACTTAAAAATCAAGGTGTTATGCAAAACCCGTGGCATAGGAATCTAATTTATAATCAAAGGTTGAAGCCGTTTTCAATTCAATTGGCTGGTTTTAAAACATTTCGAATTTGTTTTAACAAACCTAGACCTCAATAATACGATATATTTTAATGAATGTTCGGCCGCGAGTGGATTTTCTGACCCCGAGGAGAGGGAGAGAATTGTTTGGTGACCTTGATGAGGCAGCATTGTTTCGAACCCTGGACCAAAGGATCCGAAGTTGACGGTCCTACTAATCAGGCCGAAAAGATATCTCATCGGGCTGGTTGAGTAAGGCCTTTTAACTTCTAATGTTGTTGTAGAAGATAGTCGCTTCATACTCCCCCTCCAGTATCATCGTGATGATACGAAGAGATTGTACAGAAGGTTGCTTTTTTGATTTTGGCTTTTGGTTGCTTGTTTTGTACAGAAGGTTGCTTTCTTTGATTTTGCTTGCCATTACTGCAATTGATATACATCCCCTCCCTATTGAGTTGAGTTTTGCTAGGACAGTTTCCATTTTGAGTCATCGGCTGTCTCGTGTTGAGTGGCGGGTGTCGTCGACACGTGCGCCAGAGCCGGAGTATCACTAGTCGTGATTTTGAGTGCGTTTGTTTAAGTTAGATGTACAGAAGCAAGTATTTTGCGTCGGGGGTATATGCCATCAGTAGGTATAGGCTGTGCTGCCATCTAGTGTTTAAGTCCTGAATCACCACTTCGGCCGCCAGTGATTTTCCCAACCCCGTGGAGGGGGAGAAAGTTGTTTGGTGACCTCGATGCGGCAGCGTTGTTTCGAACCCTGGACTAAGGGGTCCGAAGTTGACGGTCCTACCAATCAGGCCGAAAAGATATTTCATCAGGCTGGTTGAGCAAGGCCTTTTAACTTCTGACATTGTTGTTGACGAGAGCCGCTGCAAATGCATTTAAAAGAGCACTAATATGTACGTAGATCGCGTTCATGATTGTCATATTAAAGAGATGTGTATATGTTAAATCAGAAGAAAAAAAAATTTTTCTCCGTTTTTATAAAATTTGGAGTACTTATCTGTAATTTTTAGAACTTGGAAAATTTTCTCTTGCAACATACGGAAATTTTTAAAATGCCCCCTTTTTTTTATCCTTGGTTATGATAATCAAATATATTTTATAGTTTCCTTCTCGTTCGTTTCTATACAAAATCTTGTGTTTGATCTCTTATTGCAGAACAGAGGAGAATCTATAATTTAATTTAAGATCTTCATTACTCACTCACAAAATTGTTCATATCTAGTTTATTGTGGGGTTTTACAGTGTTTTGGGAGTCATTTTAGACATTGTAGATTGTAGCAATCTGCATATAATTTATAACGAAGAAAATTTGTGATGTAATATATATATATATGTGTGTGTGTGTGTGTGTGTTTGTAGTGATTGCTGGTTGGAATGTCTAGGGGTATGCAAATGATGAGACGTGACTATTCACAAAGAATAACGTTAAATGGGACATAATTGGACTAATGACAATTACAATTGTAACTACAAATACTACAATACAGTTCTAGCGGCCTTGCGCTCAACAAAATATACTTCTTTCCCGCGCCAAGATTCCATCTAAATATTCTCCAAGTCTTCTCCTTGGGGTTTCCCAGCCGCGGTCTCTATCCAAGACTATCCAAATCCGTTCTCGATGACTTCCAAGCCCAGTTTTCTCGTTCTTCTTCAGCTGCATCGTCTCTTCACACAGTGTCGTTTAGTGAGTGTTCAGTGTTGTCGTCACATTTTCACATCTCACCACACACAGACATATATATATATATATATATATATATATATTCAAAAGAAAATTTCCATTATTGTGTATATGACGATAGTTAAGCCATAAAGAAGAAAAATCAAAATGATATATTAGTTATTCATATTCTTGTGTCTTTCTTGGCAATGTACTTTATTTCAAGATCCAATAATCTTGGGTTATTCTTTCTTGGTATCAGTGTTACATAATGATGAATAAAAAAAACATGAACAGAAAAAAAATTACAAAAATGTCGCAAAAATGCGACGAGATAAAAACTCAGAAGAATGAGAAGGTGGGTAGGAGAATGATTGTCCAATCAGAGCCGCTTCCTTCAAGAGAAGTGGGGAAGGATGTTGGATGCTGCTGCTGCGTATCTGTTCCTATCAGAGAGCTGTGAAAAGTTTTGATGGGAGCTGATGGTAGGGCTGCTGTAGTGACTAATTGAGTTGTGAAAGGAGACAGTGAGATAGCTGATGCGTGCTGTGATGGGTTGAATTTTGAGTTCCTTGTGAAGTATTGTCCGTTTAATGAAGAAAGGAGCGTTTGCAATGAAGCTTAGAATTTTATTTTGTTCAATTTGAAGAAAAGAGAGATTGGATTTGGTAGAAACATCCCAAATTCGACATGCATATGTTATGATCGGAAGAAAGCAATTGTAAATAAACAATTTATTTTTTAATGAAATTTTGAATCATTTACACAGCAATCGTTTGATTCAGCAGACCTGTTTGCTTAGCAAGTTCATTGCATCCCCCCTCTCGTTATATATTGATGCGCATGTCTTTGAGTGTGCACGTATATACTTCTCGGAGAATTCTTAAATGACGCGATAACCTTCATGAGTCTCATTTAAAGCGATTTTTTCAAAACGCCGATTGCAGAATTTTCTAGATTCAGTCACTTAGGAAAGAATCGCCACTTTCTTACCGGTTTTTGTCACTATCACCAAACATTTTTTTAACACAATCTATACATTCTAAAGGTGATATAACACGAGGAGGAGAAAGAGAACTCTTGTTAGCACAACTTTAAATTGATATTATTCTATCACCTCTTATTAATAAAAACACGGTCGTGATTCCAATTGGTCTCAAAACATGTAAGCTCAACAGTCTCATTGACTCATGTTGTATGTTATCAGATACTTATTTCTAAGCTGATCTTGTATTTATTATTATTATTGAGTAATTAATTTTGTTTACTGAATACAGAATATTATTATGAAAAGAAATTTAATATCTAAAAGATAAAAGCAATTATGAAAAGAAATTTAATATCTAAAAGATAAAAGCAAATCCAGATGATAATTTTTTTAAGAAATTCCTTTAAAAACGATTAACTCTACCTAGGATTATCTAACTAAATCGTGATAATTTTATTATATGCTTGATTTTTAATGAAACGCAAATTTAATAAATTATGAGAATGAGATTCTATGAAAAATAACTTGAAATTGTTAAAGTGAATAATGTTTGCTAGAAAATGTTTATCGAAGTGCGTTATAGAAGCATATTCAAAATTTTCTGAGTATTATAATAAAAGAAAATTTGAAAGGATATTTCACTGAATGTATAAAATATATTATTAATTCTTTAAATTTTTCTGACACATCAGTAGACTAGGGCTAAGAGTGATAAAAGAGAAATAATACATTATGGTAAACAAAAGGTAACTTTTATTGGTAAAAAAAGTAGCTTTAAATATGAAATGATTTGCCGCAGTTTTATTTTTCAGTATCCAGAGTACAAAACGAAATAAGTGCACTTATCTATAATGATACTAATATGTATTCGCGCTCCTGTCATTGATTGATATATTAGCAGCTATTTCGAACTGATGACTCTTTTTTTTTTTTTTTATTGAAATACGACTTTGTATCCAATAATTTTGTAGGAATAAAATAGATCGAAATAATAAAAATGTCAAAATGTCCTTATTGTATTTTATCAAACTATCCTCATTTTCATTTTGAGAAAAAAAATTCTGTATAATAAAAACGATAGCATCGTATCCTTATTATTATGTAAGAATTTGACTCTTCGCTATCGATCAGTGAAATGTTAGAATTAATTGAATAAATTTATACCGTAGCGATGGCATCAGTGATTTAAAATATGCGTTTTCCTTAAGGCTTTCTTCACATAATGTTAAAGAACTTGACATAAGCTCTGCACATTTTTCGAGCTTTAAAAATACATCTATATTAAAAAAAACATTGTATTTTCTCTATCTCTGCACATAGTATTTTACTATACTATTCATTTTTGCTTAAATCAGTTCATGTTTTCGTACAAATATGTTCCCTACTTCATTTCTTTTTTATATTATAATGCTAAATTTGTGTTTAACGATATCCGTTAAATGGAAAAGTGGTGTATTTACTTAATATTTTTTGATATTTTAAGGATACAGTATTATGGGGAAAGGGTGTGTTGATAAAACCGTCAATTCCCCATAATTTCCTTTCAGAAAGGTGTGCGGAAAGCAAGCAACTTTTCTGTCGTTCCGGAGAGCTGTTACATTAAACATTTCACTTTAGCTGCACAAAACTGTTCCATTATATTAATTAGCCACACCTAAAACGGACTACACTTTACGTAAAAGAATCCAAGTAAAAGAAACTTCAATGGAATGTTGGAGATTTTAAATAATACTTATTTTAATGCAAACAGAAACATCTTCAATCATTACAACAGTAGACCGATTGAAATAATTTACAGAACAACACATAATAATAATAAAGTTTTTGTTGCCAATCGCACTGGAGCGAATCTCTTCCATAATCATTTAAGCAAACGATTTTTTTGTAATATTTACTTTTGTTTCCTTTGAGAGGCAAAGAACTATTCATTTATTTCAAACTTAACATTTACAAATTTAAAATTTAAGTGAGTGGAGAAAAAATCGTTTGCTCCTTTTCTTCAAATCTCCTTACAGCTCCGCAGTCAAAATGACGTCGAAAAATGACGTAGGAAGCCGCCACAGTATAGATAAATGGATATTTTCATTGTACCACGCGAACTTGCCTTAATATTGGAACTTTTTTTTTTTTCAAATAAAATACGTTCTATACATCGTCTTCTATAATATAGGGTGAAATTGATATTTATCCTATAAAATGGAAAAGCAACGTGTTTAAAAAATATTTTGAGATTTTAAAGACGTTGTGTGATAAAGGGATGTACATATTTCAACCATGCAAATTCTCCTTAATATTGGAACATTTTATCGAATAAAAAACGGTTTTCGTCTTTAACATTGTAATGTTAAATTTATATTAAATTTTTTCTTATGTCATGGAAAAATGGTGTATTTATAAAATATTTTGAAAATTTAAAAACGCAGTATGGTAAATTGATATTTCTATTACAAACATGCGATTTTGCCGTAGTGTTAGAGCGTATTTTTGGGCTTAAATATATTTCATACTCTCCATCTGATATTGTAATATTAATTTGATATTTATACAATAAAATGGAAAAGTAACGCATTTTTAAAAAAATTTTAAATTTTGGGACGTTGTATGATAAATGTTTATACGCATTATAATCCTGCAAGCATGCCTTAACAATGAGACGAATTTTTTGACTTCAAAATCTCGACTATTTTGATATCCACTGCAAGAGATCAAACGAATACAAACTTAAAAAAGAAGAATCAAATGTTTTTATTATGTAATTTCAGAATATATTTTCAAGTTTCATATTTTCGAAACTTATTCTTATATGGTATAAAAATATTCCAACTTTCCTTTTGTATATAGTGAGTTTTTCTCTCTCTTTTTTGCGAATAGTTTTTATTTTCGTCATGGAAAGAATCATATGAAGACGTTTCTTTTTTTATTTCCTTTGAAGAAGGACGGAATTCCTGTCTTCATCGAGAGAGAATTATTTTTTAAAACGTTTTTATGTATTTCACTTGGTATGTGTGTGTCATCAAATTTTCGATCGTTAATTTAACCAAATTTTCATCAAACTAGAGCTCTGAAATTTTGGGAACTGTTCTTACTCGCCTAACAATGCAATATTTAGACATTTGCGACAAGTTTTAACTAATATTTTCTTTAATAATTCAGTTTAACCCAACCACTTGGAGCGATTACAAAAATTAGCACCAAACTTGGAGATTTTTTTTTGGCTGAACGTTAAGTTCGTAAAACGGACCAGGGTAGCCACATTTGGCAAAATACCGCCAAATAATTCTTGTCGCCAAGGGTGGTTGGGTTAATCTGCATTCCAACCATTTCATTTACCGGATGAATTAATTAATTTTAGTTAGTTTTAACGTTTTTATGTATTTCACTTGGTGTGTGTCTGTGTTTGTGTGTATCAGTGCGTCATCAAATTTTCGATCGTTAATTTAACCAACTTCCCATCAAGCTAGAGCTTTGAAATTTTGCAAACCGTTCTTACTTGCCTAACAATGCAATATTTAAATATTTGCGACCAGTTTTAACTAATATTTCAATCATTCTTTTTAATAAACTTTGCCACCATATAAAAACGCTGGTTTTTTATCTCGAATTATTTAATGTGTTATTACGGGATGAGACAGAAGTCACTTTACAATTTAAAATGTTAATGATTTTTGGCAATTATTTTGTGTTTGTTATAAGAACATAAAAATCAAGGTTAGAATTTTAATTATGGGAAAATACACAACTGAGCAACGTGGGAAAATTATTCTGTGTTACTACGAAAATAAACATACCATTGCTTTCACACAGAAAGCACATGCGCATTGTTTTATTTAAGATGGCGGGCCCTCTTTTAGGTTATGATCATGACCTTGGTTAAACACTTCCTTACACATGGTTCATTCAAATGAAATCTGAAACTCAAAAACTCCAAACGACTCCCATTCTGAAAAACCTTAATCGCGTTGTTTCACCGTTATCTGAAACTAGGAAACAACAGCCTTCACGTTCTGTGATCTCATAGTACCATTAATGATTTTCAATGGGTATCTTAATCTATGATGTTTCAACCAATAACCCTCAAACCATCGTACATCATAAGATCAATGTCCATCAAAAAATTCTAGGGATACATTTAGATACATTGCATGTTACTGTGAAATATGTGCTGGAAACATTCTGTATTCGCGAAATGGACACACAGTGGCTTATCAGAGAGATAATGTTTTACATATCTAGTTCCAAAAAATTCTAATAAATGCTTAAGAATCGTATATAAAAATAAATGCTTTCTAATAGAAAACTTTAAAAATTACGTTAATTTAAAACTGGAAAGGGATTTTTGGCGCACTCTAACCTTGTGTGTAGAAATTTTATTTTATTGAATATTAATATATTCATACAGGACTTCAACTTAATATTTCATAATTATTTTAATGTGAGGGATTGATTAAAACAAATATAAGTGCAGAATTACTACAGTAACTTCAATTTTAATATCCTTTTTAAATTTTGTTTTTAATATGCATAATACTACTTTTGATAATAAACTATCCTACACACACACACACACACACACACACACACATATATATATATATATATATATATATATATATATATATATATATGTATATATATATATATATATATATATATATATATATAATACAATACACACAGAATCAAAACCTAAATTTCAAATTATGTAGTTATAATAAATTTTGGAAGAACAGAAATATAAACTTTACAAAACTGTTAATAATTTATTCTTAGAAATAAAGCTTGTTTAAGGTATCCGTACACCCTCGGAGAAAATTTTTTGAAATACATTGATATTTGTTAACAAAATATTTTTAAATACCAAAAACTATGAAAAACACATTTAATAATCTGCTTTTAATTAAAAAAAAATTGAAATGGAAAACACGGTGAAAATAGTACATAAATTGACTATCAAAATAACGCTCATAACTCAAAAATAAACAAAAATATCATTATTGTAAATTTTATTTTATTCATCATAACATTTTTTGGGGCTGGTACTACTTTCAGGGTTACAATTTTTATCGTGTTTCGAGTCAAATAACAATGAAAAATAAAAAATAAAAAGTTATGACAATACAGGCTATACACCTTTGTTACTAAAAACATATCTATTTTATAACTGTGAAAGTAGTAGGGGTGTTCTTAATAACTATATAAGGAAGAAAAATTCAAAATTTAAATTAATTTGGTTTATAACTTTTTATGGTATCTATATTGTCATATGTGAATATGTCGCGAAAACTCATTTTGAGAAAAATCAGAAACAAACTTTCAAATGCGATTAAAAATTAGCTACCGAGTGAAATTCAAATCCCTGTAACATTAGTTCTAAATAAGGTATTAACAAAATGCAAACACTATTAGAAAGAAAAAAGTTTATATTTTAAACTGACATTAAAATTAGAAAATCGAAAATTTTTACCAAAATGACGTCTTAAAGGTGTACAGATAACTTAAAAAATAAACATATAAAAATGATTAAGAAAAATTTAGAATTTAAAAAAATCGACAGATAGCAAGAGGAGGTTATTGAAACAAGAAAATCTAGTAAAATTTTAAACCAAATGGAAAAATAAAGCTATTACATACTGCCACTAGATTAGATCAGTAGAATCTGCTAAAACATGTTTGAAGTATCAAACTTATAAGTTTATAAATTATGAATGATCAAGCTCTATGAAGAATAATTATAATCTAAAATCAAGCCAAATAGATTCAACAACCAAAAGAAAGGTATCAAAAGAATCCTTAATTTTTAAATCTAATTTCAAATAAAATTCAATCATCATTTAAAAAAAAAAAAAACAGCTTTAAAGCAAAGAAAAATAAAACGGGGAACTCAAAAAAAGATAGTTTAATCGACCTTAATGTAATCATTTCGTCCGTAACTAAATATTTGCCGCCAAAAACGACATAATTAATCTAAAAAAGCTATTATAGCTCTCTATGTTCCAAATAAAGTAATAAAGTATTATATACATCAGTTCCATGAAGCATTTAGGAATATTTCATTATTGAATCTGAGGCTAAATTAATCTCGTATATCTTTAATTGCTTATTTTTAAAAAAAAAAAAAAAAATCGCCAAGTATACGTTATTCCTGGGAGAATTCGAGGACGTTGAAAAGTGACTCTTTTCTGACAGAATCAGGTATTAGTAATATGTAATGCTTCTCCTTAGGCTTCATAAGTAATAGAGTTGGATGATATTATCGATACCCTGGCAACAGTGAGTGATATCGTCTGGACCTAAATCAAAGCATAAAGGTAATTTATTCAACTGTAACTAATTAATTCGGAGCAGAAGGAATTGATGTTGTAATCTTTTTCTTTGGTTAAAAATAAAAGTTTCGGAAGTCGTGTGTTGTATTTCATCGCTTCCGTTTTTGTGGTTTTTCTGCTGTTACGGAATTAATTATTCATACAAGTAAATTATTTTCCTAATCAAGAACAGTTTTGCTGTGTAAACTTGAGATTTATATGATACCAAAAAAGGAAAAATACTTATTTGAAAAAATTATTTTTTTGTGTCTAAGATATTTCGAAAATTTAATTTATTTTGATACTTACTTTACAAAACGTTTGTATAAATTATGTCACCTAATGAAGATTATGATTAATTATATTGATGATTTTATTGGAAGGTAGTTAATTTTTTAAGCAATGTTGCAATCTTCGAATCTTGAATTTGAGTCTGTACGTATTTTTCACATGATAATGCAACAAAGAAGCTATTAAAACTATAATGTAATAATAATAAAAAAAATTCAGAGGGCCATACTAAGCAAATATTTTAATTAAATGATAGATACATAGATATATTTCCATCGAAACGAAGTCTATTTCATAATAAATCCTTGAAGCATGTTACCTTAATGTGGTTGCCGCCTACATTCAAATGGAGTCCAATAGATATGCTTAACAAAAGGAAATCCGAACTTCGCCTCGGATCTATCGCATTGAACCTTTTCTTTATCTCAGAAAGGAGTGGGGGTGTAATCTTCTTTTTCGACTTCCACCCCGTCGTTCTTTTTTTCGGTAAACAAAGCGGAACAGTTAAGGACTTGGTTTCACTGTGGGAAACTGAGAAGTGAAGACAGGCTCAAGGGGGAAGGATCGACTGTTTCCGGAAATTGCGATCGTAAGCACTCGGGTTTTTTGGAATGGGGTGGGAGATTAAGTAAACATCTGAAAGAGATAAAAGGACATCGCGGAGTGTTTATTCACAACACCCCTTCTGTTTTTTTCTCTTCTTCATCCTTGTAATTTTAAATATCTCTGGGAAAAAATATCTGACCTCCGATGTATTTGACAAATTGAAGAATAGTCTAGCTTCCTAAATCCAGCTTTAGAGAGCAGAGGATTTTAAAATAACTTTATTATCCTTATTATCAAATAAGACGTTAGATTTTATCCTCTTTTTAAGTCAAGTCTGTGTCACGAATTACCGGGCCTGAGATAAATATCAGCTATCTGACTATAATTTAGCCTTTTTGCATCCATATCGTATGTATTACAATCACGCTAAACTCCTATCTCTTCTTAGCACTAACATTCCAATCTCTGTATCTCTTCTTTTTCTATTAATTACACTTATATATGTACATCAATGGTAATTTGTATAAATCACGGTTTGTTCACAAGATGAGACTTCAAATCAAATAGCGTCATAACGTAGCCTAAAAGGTTAGTTGAAAGGGAAAACGCGAACTCGTTACAAAATATGAAATTAATGCTCAAAATTATGCAAAGAGTTTGGTTGAATTATAATTTATTTTTCTATTATGTATTGGGTATCAAATGTGTAGATCTTCTCTTTAAGCAATGCAGAAAATTTTCTAACTGTCTTAAACTAAGCCATGTGTAAATAAAATAGCGATTTCTTCATATAATTGAAAATTAGTTGAATTTGACAGTTGTTTTGGTTTCATTTGCCCCGTTTGATTCTTGATTTCTTTTTCACATCTATATATCGTATAATGTTAAAGTAACTAAGTCATTTTCGATAAGAAAAAAATGAGCTATATTATACTAGTGTAAATAATCTACAATTTTCATATAATTAAAAGCTCTGTTTTTTGTATATATTTGCTTATCTTATTTGCTTATCTGTTTATAAAAAGAAAATCCACTTACCTACATAAATAATTATTTATGAGCAATAATCAATATAGCAGTATTTATATTTGTAAGTCAGTACTTATCTTTTAGTATATATCTTGCATAAAATACACACTACATTTATGACTTAAATATTTCGTAGAAAACTTATCAA
Source organism: Nephila pilipes (assembly GCA_019974015.1). NCBI lineage: Eukaryota > Metazoa > Arthropoda > Arachnida > Araneae > Nephilidae > Nephila > Nephila pilipes. The sequence continues at coordinate 4,788 of BMAW01040272.1, read as the reverse complement.
CTTGATATTCTATACACTGAACGTAATTATAATTTGAAAAATTAAATTTAATAATTTTTTTTAAAAATTAATTTTATAATCCAAATTTTCCATAATATTGTCCAATGTTTTTAAAATTTTTAAGTATTTATTTATTAGGAAAAAAATAACATTAACTGTATAAGAAATACCCACATTTCACTTTAAATTATTAGAGATATGAATAAAGAAGATTTTTTTTTTAAAAAAAATATACTAGATTCCTGAAAAACCGATTTTGAGATAAACTTAAACACAGACAATTTTCTCTGAAGCGTAACATGTGTTTACAATATTAAGATTCTTTTTTGACCGAACTGTTTATCAAATTCTCATAAATTGTACATCTATGGAATCAGAAGTCAAAGAAAATAGCGTTTATATACATAAATAGTTACGCATGAGCAATTCACGATCATTAGTTTCATTTACATTTGCATAAGCTGTGTATTTGCCTTTAGGGGCATCTCGCAAAAAATGTACTGCATTTATAATTTTAAAAAATTGCATAGTACTTGTAAGCATAACATTCTGTACGGTGAGCATAGTCATTATTTCAAATTTAAATTAATTTTCTTAAGAATTTTATAAATTAAATTTATCTAAATTTGTATACAAATACTGCGCAACATTTAAAACTCGTTTCTTCATTAGATAAAAAAAAATTATATTCTTTTATCAAAAGTAACCCCCTTAATGTGCAAAATTTCAGCACCATAATCAAAATAGATTTTGAGTTTGTCGGAATATCCTATGTTAAAATACGGTATTTGGACAAAAAATGCAAATATAGATATGTTTGTGTAGTGCGTGGCACGTTCGCTTATTACTTTAAGATTCAATTTTGAAGCGTTCTGTTTATCAAATTCTCTTAATATTAGGAGGATCGAAAATTAATTTTTTTTTTTTTTTGCTTGCGAAAAAAAAAACTATTTATTCATTACAGAAACCTTAAATATTAATTAAAAAATTCCCTGTTTAATAAAAGTCTTCCGATATTTCAGTGAAAAACTCTTCCAAGTGCGTTTCCACTTATCAAACATTGTTAAATTTTTCACCTCTTAATGTGTGTTCTAACAATCTGAAAAATGGTAATCCGACGGTGCGAGATCTGGCGAATAGGGTGGATGAGGTAAAAGTTCCAATCCAAGCTCCCTTATTTTTTCCTGTATTATTTTTGCAGCTTGAGGCCTCGCATTATCGTGTTGAATGATCCTGTTTTTGTTGTAGACCAAAACATATCGTTTATTATGAGGTTTTGTTTCATTTGCTCGGGTTCTTCACAATGCACTGTCGCTGTAATGGTCTGACCAGATTCAAGCAATTCTTAGAGTATGATTCCAGAAAAATCCCACCACACACAAACAAAAACCTTCCTTAATGTTAGAGATGGTCGAGGTGTCGGAACAGTTGCTTCTCCGGAAGAAATCCATTGTTTTTTCGTATAGCATAATTGCATAGAGCCCATTTCTCATCTCCAGTTACAGTTCGTCGCAAAAACGGTTCGGCTTCTACCGAGAAAAAAGACGCGCAGATTTTTTACCGTTGTTCGAGTGCCATCTCCGTCATTTCATAAGGAACCCAAATTTCTTGCCTGTATAATAATCCTATGAGATGAAGATGATCCTGAACTGTAGACAATGGACAGGCAATCTTCAATAATGATTCTTCAATTGTTTGACGAGGATTTGAACCCACCATCGTTTTCAGGGTATAAACATCTAATTTGGGGGTCGTCCTTTTCGCGCGGTATTTTTGAGATTCCTATTTCCATTTTTAAATATTTTAAATCCTCTTTGACACTGTTTAGTTTCAGAAGATCCCCGTAAGTATCGGTAATTTTTTTTTCACTACTTCGTTTGCCTTCATTCCTTAATTGAACAAAAATAGCATATAATGATGTAAGTTTGCTTCTTCTATTGTTGACATAGGCATCTTTCCTCCTTGGGGGGAATAAAAAAAATTTTAACCGAAAAATAAAATTTACAAACAAGCTCGAACGTACTAACAAAATTTCCGTGTTTGCAGGACCGTGACTTGACTCAAACTTACTACAAATGAGCTCATCGAAGAAATTTTGATTACTTTTATAGGTCCCCCTAATAAATACTTCTATTGAATGAGCGAAACGCTCTGTACAACAAAATCAAAAAAATCCACGAAGCGCTTGTTATTTTTTAGCAGCAAAATTTTTTAAAAAATGCAAAATTTGAACCCATTTTGCGACTTAGTTATTTTAAAATTAACTTTATATCGTGTTCTGCGATGCGTCTCTTAACATAATATGTGATTACGCATTTTGTTTCGGACAATTAAAGGCTTCGCTACATTAAATGCCAGTTCTGTGGTATCAGGATTCTATCCTACATAATGTAAACTACATTATGTAAATTGCATTCTGTGTTTTCCTGAGTAAACATGCAGTTGGTATTTATCATGAAATGCACCGTTTCACTTATGGAAGATTCACCAACCGTAAATAAGAGCTGACTTTATATTAACCTTAAGGATTTTGTATTGTGCTAAGGAACGGGAGGAATAATATGTTAATATAAGTGTCGCGAGGAATTTTGGAATTTCATTCCTAAGACTCCTTGTTTTTGTGATATATATCTTTTCAAATTATTAGTAGAGCTTAGATTTTTTTGTGAGCTTAAAAATGATACATTAATATTTCTTAAGAACTATAAAAATAGGTTTTTTTTAATTCAAAAAAGGGATTTTTTCCCCTCTTTGTTGAATATGGACATGATGAGAGAGAGATATTTTCATTTAGGTACCATTTTAAAGAAAAGTATTACACAATATATATATATATATATATATATATATATATATATATATATATATCCCAAGTGTTTTATGCTTCTCTATTTATACTTATGTATATAGTGATTCAAACATATGTTTTCTCTGAATAATACTTAAATATTAAGGAATGATTATTTATATGAAAAAAGAAAAAATAATAAACTTCCAAAATAATTAAGTTCTATCATTTTTTTTTTCAAAGAAAATGTACAATAATATCGTTAAAAAGTCAATCCACTATATTTTATGCATTGTTTTCTATATGATGAGTAAAATATTTCACGTACTTATGGATTTTAATTTTTAAAAAGGGTACCTCAATGCATATATATCTGAAAAATCATATCCATATTCTACTCAAAGGGAACGAAAATCTTTTTGACTAAAAAATACTTTTATAGCTCAATAAAATGATGAGAATAACATTATTAGGACACAAAAATCCAAAGCTCTAAGAATAATTTTTAAGACATAAGTGTCACGAAAAGATTCTTAAATTCGGTATTTTCTTTCATGGCCTTGTACTCTGAATTATTTACGTTGCACATTAACGTTTTAATACTCACAGGGATATTAAGTCTGTAAGTACTTAAAAATAGGGTTAAAATCCAGAATCGGATGTCTCTTTGTGATGGTGACGAAAACTTGGCGACTTAGAAGAAAGGTCCCCAAAATAGAGCTACGTGAGCAGTGACGTCATGAAAAAGTTACAAATGAAAAGCTAACCAAAATTTAGGGTTACCATAACCTAAATTGCCACATTTAAATCGTTATCGCATTCAAAAGTCGCCGATCGCCGAAAGACACCCGATACCTGGCTTGAACAAAAAATAGCTCTAATACTTTTGTAATTTTTTCATTCATAAATTATTTGAATTAAGTCGTATTTATATTTAACTTTTCCATCTAGAAGAATAACTTATTAAATAATAAATAATAAATATTTATAATAAAAGGTAAGAACTATAAATTGTGCTTCAGTGGTTTTTTTTTTTTTAATAATAATACAAACGCAATGCTTGTGTGGCAACGATTCAAGTCTATTTTTGTTATTTCGATAAATTGCTTTCTTTCTTTTTGCATAACGAAAAAAGAATTTTTTCGTTTAAAAAGATTACTTTTTGTTATTTAATAACAAATTCCATATTGGCTTGAAACAATAAGAATGATTTAATTACTAAACGAAGGAGGAAATTCTTAAGACATTTGCAAAATTCAATGGGGAGAAGAAATGATTACGAGAAGAATAAAATGATTCAATAGAAAAATAAAATGAGCAAGATTTTCTTCATCGATTAATGTAATGGTTTTTAATTGCCAATGTATTAAGTGCATTGACCGTAAACATCTTTAAGTGAAATTACAACTGTTATCATGAGAAGAAAGTGTATATGTATGATTTTATTAATCATAACTAAAACTTAAGAGAAATATTGTCTGACCTGATTGCTAATGTTTCATGAGTTACAGTATTAATATGAATTGAGCAAAAAAATCAGACATTTGTAAATATTGTAGTTTCTTGCTGTCCTAGCCATTTTGTGGCCATTTCTTTATCATTATTAACGTTATCAACAAACTGGCGAAGTTTATACTTATTTTTCAACCATCCACTTAGTGTAGATTAAGTTCTCTTGCAATTTCTGCTCGTCTTGGCCCTTTTCAAATACGTTCGATAATGTTGAATTTTTCCTCCACCGCATGAACCTGTTGCTTATGTTTACACTCTTTCGATATTATTTTTAATCATTACGGAAATAAATTGTACTGGAAAACCTCTTTATATCCCTTAAAATTTAACCAATACCGAATGGTTGAAGGTATCTCATTATAAAAATTAATCGCGTTGACCTCGAGATCTTGAAAAATAATCTCTCTAAAAAAAAACCACCTGCTGAAACATTTCACTTTCCGGGAAATGGAATTCACATGCACTTGTCGACAAAAAAAAAAAAAAAA
>BMAW01040263.1:216973-230721 GCA_019974015.1 Nephila pilipes | reverse complement strand
GCTTCGAAAAATTGAGAAAAACATCTAACAAATCTTGTGGAAGAATCATTACATGCAGATAATAGCTTCACCATTTTGTGTCTAAGGCTATTAACTGTTTTCAATTACGAAGTTTGAAAAAGAATTGCTTCCATTCGAAAAGAAGAAATGACCTACCTTGTTGTATTTAATGGTGAACGTTTAATGACCATATGCCATTTTGTAACTACAATACTTGAAGAAGTGGAGATGCTTTCCCCCCTTTAACAGCTAAGAGTAGAAAAGCAAATAACGAGTCGTAAAACTACATACTTTTGGATTATTGCAAGTCAATAATGCTAAAATGTTGCAATATAATTTTGTCTGACGAGCTATAAATATGACATTCAATTCCTTTTACCTTAACAAATGTTACTTTAGTTGGTTTTGTAAATTAATACTAATTTAAGAAATCATTTAGATGTACATTAAACAAATAATGATAATCTTTTGTTGAAATGTGCTATACAACAGATTAATTGGTATAAGTGACAGTTTTCTATCATAGTGTTCTATCATCATGGTACAAGTCACAATTTCTATCATAGACATAAGAGTGTGTAGTTCGAGAGGAGAGTGTTCCACCCTCTCGAACTTCTATGTAACACTAAGAGCAATGAATCTTGTTTAAAAATTAGTAACAAAAATTAATCAATAAAAGATTTTATTGATTAATTAATAAACGCTTTAAAAAGATTGATTTTTTTCAAAATTCACCTCAGGAGGCATTTTATAAATTCAAACATATAACGCCATCAAGGATAAAAATTTTGAAAGATATTCTTTGAATTCATTATATGATTTTTTCTGTGTACTGATTTAATGTATTATATGATCCTGAATCGAATGTTAATTTTATAGCTGACTCTTTGTTTTAAAAAAAATATAATCTGAGCTAACTTTTCTAATAGCCATTTCAAATATTAAAGCAGGAAAAGAAATAGATAGCAGGATTTTATTTATTATACATATGCATCATAATGGGGTAATAGCGTGATTCGTTGAACAGATGATTTAGGTTACATGACGTGCAAACGTTAGCGCTCAGAAATGCAGTATCTACTTGCAGTAAGATTTCTAATTCGAATTTGTATAGTGTTGATCTGAGCGTGGATGTCAGATACGGATACGTCATTCCATATGGCTTTAATTACATGCTGGAGTTAAAATCGCTATCAATTATTCATGGACTCGTTTCTAGGTAAGGCATTCAGGTTCTTAATGAGTAGAATACCTGTGAAAAAAAAGTTCTGAAAAACAATAGTCAAATAATTTCTTTATCTAGACAGCAAGGAGAAAATACTGTCATGTAGTATCTTTTCGAAATGCAGCGTAGAAGAGTCTTCTATTAAAAAAGAAACACAACTAAGAACCATTACACATCGAAAATGCACCAATGGTTGTCCAAAGTATTGCTGTGCTAAAAGGAAGTTATCAGATACGTATCCATTGGCCCACTACCCAATATAGCTCACCAGGGTTTGCCCCATATGAGAATGACGAATGCGAGCCTAAGCGTTCGTTGCTTCAGTATCTCCTTAAGAGTATATTTCCATCATGAAGAAGTTAGTAGGACAGGATATTCGTCATAAAAAGATTACTTGGTACCATTTTTGTCCCTATAGTTGTTACTTAATGCAATATTTTCGGTGCGCTTGTTTATTTTAAAGCAAAACAAAGCAGGTTGCATCATTGATCGTCGTGCAGGCAGGTTGTGATGCTGTCATAATATTGCGCATGCAGATACGTATCGCCCTACAAACCAGTCATGTTCCTAACTCAAAATACGTGATGTGGCTGCATGAACTCACAAAGTCTCTCGGTTTATATGTCTGTCTTCTCGGGCGATAGTGGTCTAGGATTGCGGAAATCCTTTAGGCGTTTTGAGCAGTTGTTATGGATGCGTGGACTTCACATTCATAAGAAAATGATGAGATCATGTTCAAAGCGAATATCAATATCAGGGAACAATAAACAATCATCCATCCTCACTGTCTCTCTTCTCAAATTTCAACTCACACTGTCAGGAAGTGCTAAAAACTTTAGTCCACTTTTTTTCAGAAATTGTCCTTGAATAAGATTTCCGAATGAAGAACACGGTGTAAAATCTTCCCTAAAATGCAGTTTATAAATGATGTTACTTTTAATTGTGTTGTCAATTGCGCTGATTTGCTTATGATTCTATAATGTTTAAGTCGTACCTTTCATGCAAAAATGGCACAGATTGCATGCGCTTTCATGTTGCGGCCATTTTAATGGCCAGCGGAGTATTTATATCAGACTGAAATAATAATATATTGTTTAGAATGAATATATTTGAAATCAATGCACACACATTAGAAACAAACAAGATTTATATTCAGACACGTAATTGAAAATAATATTGATACATTTCAGAGGTGAAAATCTAAACAATTACATTACTAAACAATGCATGGAATCTATTGCTTTGGCTTAAATATTTACCGCATTAGATTTACCGTAAGTGTTAGATTTACATACAAACCTCGTTTAAATAAGTAAAATAAATTGCGCAAGTTTTACTCACAATTATCCAAGCTATACTTCATTAATTCCATTAAGCGTTATGTTAGCCTTAAATTCAGCATACAGTAGGATTCTCTACATCTAACCTTACAAAGCTTATACCGGCTTAATTGTAACTATTGAATTTAGATGCAATTACACTATAATGAGTTATAAGTATGTGATGTAAAGCTTACAGTAAACTGCTCTGGTGCTCGCTCTCTAATATTAAGCTTTCATTTTCCGGGCTCTGAGCTGTGACAGTCATAGTAAACAGTGGAGGCAAGTGCTGTAGTAAGGTCAAACACGACTAATTCAAGTTGACATAGCTACGAGTGTGCACATAATGGAAACGGAATTACATTACATTAGTGGGAATGCTGCAAGATGTATTGAGTTTCCACTCTAGCATTATTCTATTAAAGTTCTTTTCAGGTGACGAAAATTAAAGGTTCATAATATTCACGTAAAATTAATTTATAAGAACATTTAATTCAATTAATCTGAATAGAACCAATGTTTTAACAAAATAATCCAATTGGAAATTAATTTACTATCGTGTAATTACAGGACCCACGTTTTCGCAGGAAGAAATATTTAAAAATACATCCCTGATTTTGAATTAATAACTAAATGAACTAAATATAGAATACTATCTAATGCATATCCTAATAAGACTTATTAAGTAATCTTAAAAGAAGAAAATAAATGTGCTGAAAACTTAATTCAAAGTAATTTAACAATAGCATGACACACAAAGAAAAAAAATTTAATAAAGAGAAATCCATGCGGGTGAGATTCTTTCCTAAACTCCCTCGGAAACTCTTTACAGTAATTCTACCTAGAGTTTCTAAATAGAAATGAAATAATGACGTCACTAAAGATAAAGGTGATCATGAGACGAATATTCTAAGGAAAATTGGAACTAGCAAAAGAAATCAGCAACTGAACATGAACAACTTTCCATAAGTTATCGACCTTTATCATTTGGATACCGCTTCCTGTTAACATGTAATGGAAATATTTGATGATTATTACGAAATTTTGGTAGAAACATTTACAGTCGTTTAGAGAATATTATTACTTGAATAATTTATGTGAACTATATCTATAATATGAAATCAAACATTTAATCATTTGCAAGGTATTATTTCTGTTTCATAAGATACATACTTAACAAGTGCAACAATTTTAATGAAAAAAAAATTGGTTTTTCAATGTTTGTTTTCTAGTTGGTTTTTCAATGTTTGTTTTCTAGTTGGTTTTTCAGTGTTGGGTTTTCAGATTCATTTCTAAACAATGAGAAATTTGTTATTTTGTTTTTAATTCTTCAAAATTTATCACAATATCTGAATAACATGCAAGCATCTTTTCAGAAATATATATCTACCAAATAAATATTATTCGTAAATATTTATAATGCGCTGTATTAAAAAAATGTAAACTTCTTTTTTTTTAAATTAGCGAGGACAAAAAGATTTTTTTGAACATTTTCTTTTCAAGATTAAAAGAAGATATTGATTTTCTCTGACGTCTGTCAGGAAAAAGAGCATCATGCATTTAAGAATTTGCTAAAGTTGGAAAAACAAATTTTTATGTTCGTGCATAGAGCCATCTGAAATACACCCTATTACTAGAAGAACTACATGGTTATCACCCACTTTCCTTCATAAAAAGAACTTATTTGCACGCAAATTACAACTCATAAAATTTCTACTCATACGTAAACATAATGTATAGGTTTTGAAGTAGAAAAGAAACATTTTCTTTTTGTTTTTTAAACTGAATCACTAATAAAGAATTCCTTTTTTAAAATGCATTTCACCTCGCTGTTTGTTTCTGAAAAGAGTTCGAATTTTTTTAGCGGAAAAAGTTTTTCATATAAAATATCAAGACTATCTTAATTACTTGGACGACTCTTAACGCTTAAAAAATAAGGATACAACATTTTCGGGCGAATAATTAAGCAAAATTTAAAAAACAGTTTGACTAAAAGAAAAACGATTTTTTTTTCTAAAAATGAAGATACAAACCAACAGAAAACAAAATACCATTTAAAAGAATCAAGTCTCATAAAAAGGTGATTAAAAATGAAAGGTTTGAAAACTATTTATTAATAAGGATACAAAACTATCCATTAAAAATTTGTTTTTGTATATTAAGTTCATATTTGTTTACGTCTCATAGGCCGTTTAATACGTCATTGTGGCCGCGGAGGCCTAGTGGTCATGATTGCGTTCTGGAAGCCAGTGTTGTTTTAGTCGAGGAGCAGGTTCGTGCCATAAAACCACTAAAAAACCACCGTTTTGAAGCCTGATACACATTAAATTTGTCTCAATTCCTCAAAATTTGGTTGGTGTGAAAATTTGGACAGGGGGTGCCAGCACAGGTCCTCGTCCTCGGCACTTAACCTAGGTTCAAAGTTACGAGATCCATCACCTCTAGTATCAATCGTTGCACATAGTTCAGTAGTTTCGAAGCAATTTAATTTTGTAAAGTAAGTTAAATTCATTCCAGAGGTAAGCCATTAAAATTTCTATCATACTTTTGGTATAAATAAAAAAAGCGCACTTTCACATACAACGACCTACCAACTGAAAGGCTGATAATAATGTTCGTTTGCGAAACTAAAACTATTTAAAATTTCACCTTCGGAAGTACAAATCACATTACATGTATCTAAGATTAACAGAGTAATATTGAATCTTTAACTCCTCTTTTATAATTTCAGGACAGACTAATACGTATTACCGAAAACATAGCTGTCTAGTCCAAGATAAAGTGGAATGGGTTGTAATAAATAACGAGATTGCTACAAGTTTTATGGCCACCCTACAGAAATGGTTTCACACATAATAAATATTATATGGTTTTCCTGGTGTAAGAGTGAAGTGACTTATCTTTAGGATTGAATCGATTGCACTTGAAAAGAGATATTTAAGAGGCTTTCGAAGTCGAATCGTATATTTTTTTTTAATTAAAAACTTGTTTAACTATTAAACGATTCTAAACAGAAATGTCAAATGTTCAAACCTCTCTGTACAGATAGACACATCTTATTAAATATTTCTTTAAATAGAAGCATGTTTAACATTTCAGAAAATACTTCAAGCAAATCATTTCTGCAAATCTTCAAGAGAAACTTCTACTTGTACTTATAGATTTAGAATTTTATTATCTTAAAGGCTTGAACTCAAATATTTGATGGCACTACATGCCTTATCAGTAGTGCGTTAAAAATTAATAATCCATGGCCAAATATTTCAATACAAATAACAGGAAAAAGGAAACAAATAAAATAATATTCAGGATAGGCTCTCATCTTTTGTGAGTTATAATATTCTATTTTCGTCTGTGTTTTTAATATGGAACTGATAATTTTAATAAACACTGAGTGACGAAATCATATCACCCGTTTCATTTTAAATGTACTCAAACCACATGATCTAGATTTCAACCAAGTTCAAGCACAGAAACAAATTTGTTAATTATATTTTAAATAGAGTTTATGAATCCTCTAATAAGGGGAATGTTCTACACCACTATCAAGTCTTTATCCATAAGAAGTTTATAATATATCAAAAAATTTGCTTACCAGAATACGATGTGAGTACATTCTTCAAATACTCAATCAATACGACAGCATTGGATGGTAATCTCACCAAATTAACTAAACACGCCAGAATATTTTCGCGTACTTCACACTAGAGCATTTCCTACTATCGTAATCTTTGAACCTCAATTCAATTTCAGTCGGTTTTATACGGCTGGATTATATCGATTCATTACAATTCTAAGGCTTACTTAATTTGCCTCAGCACGTTTCATTTGATTGGGAAGAAGCGAGAAAAAAAGAAGATGCCCCTGATCCTACTAGAGGGAAATTTAGCGAATACACAACGTTGCAATAAAAAATGCAAAATTCTGCTAAATTATGATTTATTTTGAGTGGTTACGTGTATACTTTTTGGTGCATATGAATATTGTCATTTTTCTTGTAATAGATTTGAGCCTATAAATTTCTACGCAATATTAATGAAGAGGCTATAAGTTTCTCTCTGGCTTTAAATAATCACATACAAAGTAATACAGGCATTATAGTAGAACATATTTAGAACTTTCTTTTACTTTATAGGATCAAATAAATGTAATGATGCAAAGTATCCGTGCTAAATCGACATCATTAACAAAAAAAGTAGCAAGACGACAATACAATTTTTATAATATCTCTCTTTTATTTCATTTTTGTAATATTTAAATGTCATAAATCACATTTTTGATACATAACACTGATAAATTTAGTCTATTATCCAATTTTATGAAAAATGAAAAGTATAAGGAAAAGTCAATAATTGGTGAGAAAGGTAAAAAATCCGCATGTGTTATTGTTAAAAATGTTAATTAGTCATTTGTTCTTACTGAAAGAGATGAAAAAGTGTAATATTATGATACTCGATTAATTAAAATTCTCAAATAGAATCGCTGGAAGGAAGTTTTGCTATTTATAAAAATACATTTTGTTCCGAATGAAACTAAAGAAAAATATATGGTTTTGTCACAAATATAAGAATAAACATTTTAATTGAAATACATTATGAAATATATATAATAACATACATTATAAGATAAACTCTCTTTCAGTTAAATGATGTGAAAGGAAATAAATTTTTACAAAATGGATCACAATTTGTATTAAAGCTCTGAACATGGACCGATGCCAAATGTAACTTGGGCTGTTTGGCGACAAATGCTGCCAATTATTCATAATCATTTAAGCCTTCAATAAATTGTAAGCATTATTTTATGAATAACAAAAATATATTAAGTTTTTGGTTAAATTTATCCAAACCAATAATCTTATATTTTTTAACTTAATTTTGTAAAATAGTTTTTAAAGAAATTTTTAGCTTTTAAATATGAGCCATTATTACATTTATACTGCATTCTAATATTTATTACTTTAGTCAACATTGAAATTGAATTAAACTAAAAATATTAGACGAAAAATGAATGTTATAACTAACTAAAGATTTCAATTAATTCCGAATATTACTTTATTTGTCTTATATTTACGTTATATGTGTATTGAAATATTTGATCGGAGGATGGTTGGGTATTATTTTTTTACATTCTACAACAAATGTGTAACGTAAGATAATCAGTTAAATATATTTAAAACTCAAACCTTCTAGATAATAAAATTCTAAATCTAGACGTATAAGTTTCATTTGAAGAGTTACAGAAATGATTGTTTTGATGTATTATCTGAAATATTTCACATCGCACTTTAAGGTTACAACCATGGACGCATCTTAAAAATGCAATTATTATTTATCCTGATGCAAAGTGAATGCTAATTACAATTTGATTGATAAAAAATTTCATTAATTTTATTTTCCTCGTACTATATCATTATTTATAAGTCCGCGAACACATGGGTTATTTATGTTACTAAATGCATCATTTATTTTCAGAGAAAAAAAGCGATTTAATAAACAAATAAATAATTTGCCTCACTATAACTTATAATAAATTATTATAATACATAAAACTCAACACATAAAATGAATTAGTGCTTTATCTTCACGAAACCGCTTAGAAATGACAATTTCTTATCCTCAAGCAAGAAAATGTATATCATAAATCTCTGAAAAGATTGGTGCTTATGCCCCTAATAATGTTCTGCTGCGCAAATTATGTCTGACAACTTGTGGCGTTTACCCATCCACAGATGCAGAACGTAGAAAATTCATGACATCGATTTCACCCCGGAAAAGAATTATTCTGAGCGTCTATCATCAGCAATTTGAAAATCAGTTAAGAGCCATTCCTTCCGTCTGGCTGATGCTCAGGCCGATCCTCATTAGGGCGCAAGGTGTGTGCAACAGCATCAAACAAGTGCAAAATTGCCTGTTTCTCGTCTGATAAGTACCCCGTGGGCCCAATGATTCTGTTTAGCCAGGGGTCTAAAGAGGATGATTCCAATGCTCTTCGCGTGGTAGTGCTTTATTTTAGAAGATAGTTCATTACAGCAGGGATAATTAGTAACGTTTCACGATGGCTGCAAGGCGAGCGCGAATTCCCTGGTAGATAATTAAAGTTTGTTGTACACGTTCGTAATTTTATTGATAGTTCTTCCCAGCACTGAAGTGCTTCCTTTTGAAAGGGGGATTGATTTTTCAAGAGATGAGGGCAGGAAAAATGGCACGCTGCGATCTACATGTGGTTGGTAAGTTTACGGATCGTACTTTACATTTACCGGGCGCTGCTGCAACCGCTTTAAAGCAAGCATTGCGAAAAACCATTTTTTCCATTGTACGCTGCCTGCAGAAAACGCACAAGCCGTTGGCAACCGCCTTGCCGTATGCCGTAGCAAACGCTGCTGCCCTTGTCTTCAATGCTGGCCCGCCTTGCGGCAGCGCCAGCTGGCAAAACCGGCCGCTTCATAATTGCCGTTCTTTTGCCATTTAGTACCTTCTTCATGCAAAACGAGAAATTTGAAAAATACCACGCCGTTTCTTTAGCCCATTTTTCGCGCCATGCGTACATTGGCATTTCTTCGCAGATTACTTATAAAGTCTTATTAGGATATGCATTAGATAGTATTCTATATTTAGTTCATTTAATTGATTAATTTAAAATCAGGTGTATTTTTAATATTTCTCTCTGGAAAACGTGGTCCTAGCAATTACGATGATGAAATTAATTTCAGATGCGATTATTTTATTTAAAACATTGGTTCTATCAGATTCTGAATTAAATGATTTATAAATTAATTTTACGATGAATATTATGAATTTAATTTTCGTCACCTGAAAAGAACTTTTAATAGGAATAATGTAGTAGAAACTCAATACGTCTTGCAGCATTCCCACTGTAATGTATATGAATTCCGTTTCCATTAATGTGCACATTCAAGAGCTATCGCGATTAGTCGTGTTTGACCTTACTACGCACTTCTCCACTGTTTTACTATGACTGTCACGAGCTCAGGCCGGAAAATAGAAAGCCTACAATATTAGAGAGAGGCAGCCAGACTGTTGCACAAGAACTTTATCTCACATCCCATAACTCATTATAGTGTAATTGCATCTAAATTAATGAGTACAATTCAAGCCGTTAAAGCATTTGAAAGTTGAATGTAGAAGAATCTACTGTTATGCAATGATTTAAACTAGCTTATAGACACGCAATGGAATTAATGAGTATAACCAGGATAATTGTGTGAATAAACAGATTTATTTTACTTATTTAAACTGAGGTTTGTAGTGGAAATCTACCTTTACAGAAACATGCTAATATTTAGCCAAACTGAACAAAGCAATAGATTCGCCATTATTTAGTAATGTTTGTTAGATTTTCACCTAAGCGAGAATGTATCAATATTATTTTCAATTACGTAGTCTAAAGAAATCTTATTTTATTTCTATGTAGGCATTGATTTCAAAATATATTCATTCTAAACAATATATGTATTATTTCGGCACGTATAAATGCTCCGCCCATAAAATGGCCGCAACAGCATGAAAACGCTCATGCAATCTATTTACCAATTTTGCATTGAAGTAGTTTTGCTAAACATTATGATCATAAACAAGTCAGCGACAATTGACAACACAATTAAAGTAACATCATTTATAAACTGCATTTAGGAAGATTTTTCACCCGTTTCTTCATTCAAATCTTTCAAGGACAATTTTCTAAAAAAGTGGATTTAAATTTTTTAGCACTTCACTGACGTGTGAAAGTGAATTTGAGAGGCAAAACAGTGGATGGATGATTGTTTATTCCCTGATATTGATATGTGTCGCTTTGGTGAAATGATCTCCATCATTTTCTTATGGATGTGAAGTCACACTCCACGCTGCGTAACTTCTCAAAAGCACCTAAAGGAATTTCCGCAATCTAAACCACTATCTGCCCGAGAGACGACATATAAAACCGAGGAGACTTTCTTGGCAGTTCATTGCAGCCACATCCACATTTGTGAGTGTGGAACATGGTTTTAGAGCGATGAACGTATCATGCATGCATAATGTCGCTAACCAGCATACAACCTGCCTGCACGACGATCAATGAGTACGCACGCCTGCTTTGTTTTGCTTCCGAAATAAACAGCGCATTTTGGAAAAATTGCATGTAAACAACTATAGGGTTAAAAATGAATTGTCAAAGTAATCTTTCTATGAAGTACATCCTACTCTTCTTCATGAGTGGAAATATACTCTTAAGGAGATCTGAAGCAACAGAACGCAGCTAACCAGCATTCGTCATTCTCATGGAGACCAAACCCTGGTGAAATATATGAGATTAGTGGCAATGGATACGTATCTGATAACTCCTTTTAGCACCGAGCAATGACTTTTGGACAACCATTGGTGCATTTTCGATGTGTGTGGTTCTTAGTTGTGTTTCTTTTAATAGAAGAACTCTTCTGCTGCATTTCGAAAGATACTACATGACATATTTTCTCCTTGCTTCACAGATAAAGAGATTATTTATCTTGTATTGTTTTCAGAACTTTTTTCACGATGGTATTCTCATCATTAGAACGAATGACAACTTATCTAAAACCAGTCATGAATAATTGATAATGCATTTTTATTTAACTCCAGCATGTAATTAAAGCCATATGTGAAACGTATCACGTATCTAGCATCACGCTCAGATCAACACTATACAAATTCGATTAGAAATCTTGCATTCCAATGAATGCTGCATTTCTGAGCCTTGTAACGTTTGCACGTCATGTAACCTAAATCATCTGTTCAACGAATCACATATTACCCATTTTGATGATATGTATATAATAAAATCTATCTATCTTCTTTCTTTCCTGCTTTACATAATATTTGGAAATGGCTAGAGAAAGTTAGCTCAGATTATCATTTTTAAAAAAAAGTCAGCTCATAATTAGTTCGATTCAAGGGATCATATAATGACATTAAACAGTCACATTTTGAAAAAAATCATATAATGTAAGATTCAAAGAATATCTTTCAAGATTGGTATCCTTGATGGCGTTATATGTTTGTTTATAAAATTGACTCTGAGGTGAATTTTGAAAAAATCAATCTTTTTAAAGCGTTTATTAATTAATCAATAAAATCTTTTTTAGTTGATTAGATTTTATACAATTGAAAGAGATTCATTGCTCTTAGTGTTATAGAAGTTCGAGGAGAACACTCTCTCTCACTCACGCATTTCCACTCTGTTATATAGGTATGACTTGTACTGATGATGAGAACACTGTATATAGAAAACTATCACTTATACGCAATTAATCTGTTGTATGGCACATTTCAACAAAAGATTTCATTATTTGTTTTAATGTACATCTAAATGATTTCTTAAATTAGTAAATTTACAAAACCAACTAAATGTAACCATTTGTTAAGATGTAAGGGATGAATATCATATTATTTAGGCTCGTCAGACAAATGTATATTGCAACATTTTAGCATTATTGACTTCATAATCAAAAGAACAGTATATAGTTTACGACTCGTGTTATTTGCTCTATTCTGCTCTCTTGCTATTTAAAGGAAGCATCTCCAACCTTCTTCAAGTATTGTAGCAGTTACAAAATGGAGCATATAGGTCATTAAACG
This sequence comes from Nephila pilipes, assembly GCA_019974015.1. NCBI lineage: Eukaryota > Metazoa > Arthropoda > Arachnida > Araneae > Nephilidae > Nephila > Nephila pilipes. The sequence continues at coordinate 218,566 of BMAW01040263.1, read as the reverse complement.
TTCCATTTAAATACAACAATAATGCAGGTCATTTTCTTCTTTTCGAAGCTATGTCTTTTCGAAACTTGTCAATTGAAAAGCAGTTAATGACTATAGACGACAAAATGGTGAAGAGGCCTATTATTTCTGCATTAATGAGGTCTTCACAAGATTTTTAGATGTTTTTCTCAATTTTTCGAAGCCTTTGCGTTCTGCTCTCACCTATTATACTTTATACCTGAAGAAACGGTAACACAGAAAAGCGAATTTTCAGGTTCATTTACTAAATGGAAAAATTTCAACAGTTTGTTTGTAATGGGCTCTTCTCATAAAGTTCCATCGTTACTCAACAAAAGACAATTTTAGAAATAAAGAAACTAAATTAATGGTCTGTTCTTCTGCAAATAAATAAGTTTTCAGATTTTTCGATCTTTCTAATAATAAAACATTTTTTTTCTTTTTTCATTACATATAAATTGACTAAAAACAGATCTCTGGCCATGTAGACGTTTTATTTAACAGAAAAAACGCATGTTTCCATCACATTTTCATACAATTCTATCAATTTACCTTACTCAATTATAATTGTCAAATGTATTGTAAAAATATTATTAAAATAAAATAATTCCTGTAAACAGTTGTTGAATATGCATTTTGAAACTAATGACGTTATCTTGTGTCATTTAATCAACATTGATTATGATAACAGCTATTCTTTAAAAATAAGTAATGGCTGAATGTAATTTAAATGGGGAAAAAAATTGTTTGCAACTCATAGGCATAATAAAAATAAACAAGGATTGGCAAATTTTGCTTATGATGAAAAGACATTCACTAAAATTTTATATCAGTTATCCAAGCTTTAATCAGTGTACAAGTAACATTTAATAACTAGACTACAGGTCTCTATTTTTTATGTAAAGTTGGTTTTTTTCATTTAATTATGCTACATGAAAAGAAAATATAGAGCTATTTACTGAAAGAGACACTCAATTGCTCTCTTTGATTATTATGAATACAAATCAGTGTATTGAAATTTACGATATGACTCTCATATATACATATATATATATATACATACATACGAAGAATATCTCATGAATATTAATATCAATGTAATAGATATGCGCACCGTTCGTAGCATGATAAATGGCTAAACGATACTCTAATTCTCTAATGTATTTCATAAAATATCGGGAGCGATCAGATGAATTGGTTGAATGAAACACTTCTTCAATTCATCCATAGCTTAAAAAGTTTGTATACATATAACGGATTTAATGTAGCCACAAACAAAAAGTGTATTAAATAGAATCAAGTACAGAGGCAATTCCAGATCAAATCCATATTGGCAGGACAGGTGTTCCAGCATTGTGCCGATTACTGGCTATTGTACGCATGCTCTCTTTGAAAGGTGTAGTCCGAACAACCTCAGAGGGGCTTACAATTTTTCAATTCACGGACAAACAGTCTATTATATTCTGATACGTAGTTCACAATAATAATCCGTAAATTTGTATTATCTTAGCCCAAACTACCAGTATATATATATATATATATTATATATATATATATATATACTTTATATAATGTATGTGTGTGTATATATACAAG
>BMAW01040263.1:201290-216948 GCA_019974015.1 Nephila pilipes | reverse complement strand
TATGTGTGTGTGCATATATATATATATATATATATATATATATATATATGTGTGTGTGTGTGTGTATATATATGTGTGTGTGCATATATATATATATATCCTTTCAACAAAACATTAGAAGAACGACTTTGTAGGAAACATTATTATTGATGAATGTTAAAAACTTTCATATGCATGGTTTTAATTATATAAAAATCTCAATAACATCAGCTGGGCATTGTAAGCTGTTATAATTTTTACAGCAGTGAAGATTGGACAATCAAGAACCATCGGGGGAATATGTATCATGTAAATTATTAGGATTCTTAAAGCAGGCTGGTAGAAACTTATGAACCACGTAATCTGTAAGAAAATAGTTGTTCATGAGACATGAAATTAATTATGGTTGTGTAAGATTTTCTTCAGAAGTATAACATTTTGTAAGACCAAGTTAACTGAATTCAAGACAATGTTAATATATTATGCGGAAAGTTAAAATTATTTCATAACATTATTGCCGAATTAAAATATGTAGCATTTTTTTCTGTACAATTTATAGTACGTTTTACAGTTTCCTGGGGCTTGGTTAAGACATGGGGACGCTCCCTCACTTTAAGAAACCAGATATTCGTTCTAGAATATCAACAGGCTCTTCAGGAGTGTTGTTTCTATTAATAATTGTTTTCAACATAGTGTTAATACATGCAATTATGAGGTAATTCCAGCTTCACTGACGACTGCCTTGTTGGCCTTTAGTTTCGAGTGGAGAAATGACATGACTTTTCCAAGAATACCTTGTTGTGACGATATAAAGAAAACACTTCAAAAAGGTAATATTCTTTGGTACGCATAAAAATCTATGTACGTACATTAAATTTTATTTTTCTAAGTAGTAGTCCTTCTTAAGAATATGCTTTTTGAGTCGAGGGAGGAGCTTTATTACACTTTTGTCGAAACATTTCCTGCAGCGTAATTGATCCATTATTTTGATGGGACTCCTTATCGGTTGTCGAAATCCTTTTTTCTTACATTTCAAGGAATTCTACAGAAGTGAAAAAACAAAAATCTGAAGGTACAAGATCAGGCTGTAAGATATATGGGTGGTAATCTCTCAACCGAATGATTCCAAGAATTACTTATTGCCTTATAGGTTTGCCTACGTGTGGATGTGCATTGTCATGTAAAAAACATACATTTTTCGATCACATTCCGCTTCTTTGTTCTGCATCGTCCTACGTAATTTTTACGGTTTTCCGATTCCGCCAGACAACAGTTGTTTCCTCCTGGATAAATTCAACTAGGCAAATCTCTTAATGGTGCGAAAAATTGGGGTTACAATTTTTCGTGTCAAAACAACGATTTTGAATTTTTTCTACAAGGTTCACACTCACGTCATCACATTTATACATAGTATGGTTCAAGGCAACATTTCCGTGTGTTTCCTATCGAGAGAGGAATTCGGATCATGTTCCACATCTTGTAACTGGAGGGACAGGGAAAATTTTAACACGACCCTACATGGGTTTTAACCGACTGCATCAAACGAGCATGCATTCTACTCCCAATATTTTGACGTTGAACTCTGTCAGCCATCGTTGTTGGGGGAAATATTATCTTTGAGTATCATAGGCTCAGTACTCTTACTTTCTAGACCCCACTCGTTCGATTCAAATAATCCTGTTGTGTTGGTATGGAATAATAGATTCTTAGAAAGCAATGAACTTCCTGTTGTTTTGTACGCAATTTTAACAATTCAGTGACATGTTGATGAGATCCTGCTCCAATTTACAATATTTTTCGCAATATTCATTATTTAACCATTTTGTCAAATTCATCAGTTAACGTTGAATGAAAATTGATTGATTTGTATCAGTACAGCACAAAATCTTATGTTCCCCTATTTTAATGAATTTTTTACCAATTAAAAACGAAAGAAACATGTCTTGTTGCCTGATTTTGCCACCAAAGTATTAAATATTTGGAGCAATTTATAAATACCTCGTAAAATCTATCACGAGACAGAATAACCTTTTTTCTTTCACATGCACATATTTATGCACGCATTGCAGGAGACGGTTGAGCATCGCAAGAAATGAAATACATCTCATTCTTTAGACAGTAGATTTACACAAACATGTGTAGATGATATTAGCAATTAATTGAGATATTCCGTGTCGAATTTCTAGGATTTAATCAATCAATTCAATTTAATCTTTGAAATAGGAATAGTTTTATGATCTCTAAGAATTCTCTCCTAATTTTATTTTAAAAGTCGCTCTGTGACACATTATTTCATTTTATTTCTAAAATTTTGATTTTTTAATATGTGTTCCAGATATTTTTAATTAATAATTTTCAGGAATAAGATGAAATTATATTTTGAGAAAAGTAGACGAGATACTCTTTGTTCAGTTTTATTTTATTTCCTGTTTAATAAACTTGACTAAAAAGTATTAATTTTTTTCGTTTAATTTAATTAAAAAAATTAAATTGAATTTTTAAAATTATATAAAACTTTTATGATAATATTTCATAAAAGTTTTACAATTATAATGATAATGAAAATTCGAAATTTCATTATTTCTTTTCAAGGTGTATTTTCTGAAATCTTAATTAAACCGATCAATCTTCTTGAAATAACACGTGATTACATAAATGATGATTATAATAATATATAACTAAAGTTAATTATAAAATAAAATTATTTCTTTTGACGTTTAGGTAGTACACATTCGGTCGAAAAGGAATATTTCACGAAATATTCTGTTGTTTTAAAAAAAAAAATGACAACAGAAATAAATGTATTCGCCTAAAATGTATTTTATTTTATTCTAAAACAATTTATCTATTATTATTTGGATCCAATACTGACCAACATATAAACAATTTTATTTATTATTCCTCAGAAGCTAAGCGATTTTTATTTTCCATAAAAAAAAATAAACCAGCATGAATGGAGTATGAAATGAGAATATATTTGACGTTATTTGAATATAGGAATATTCTTGGTTTTTACTTTTATGTCTAGTATTTTTTGTTAGGTGCATCGTTTCATTTTGAATAAAAGTAAAGCTGTTTTAAATTTCGTACCTGAAATACAGCATAGTCTTATAAAATAATCGAACAGAAATTCAATAGTAACAATTATGTGATACAACTCTGACGTCTTAAATGTTAAACTGTTTTTGAGAAACTTTCAGCTATTTGCGGTGACTTGATATTACTTTTGTTTATTTAACTTTATGTATGCATTATTATTTGTTTTCCGATACGTATTTTACTGTGCTGCACGAGAGTTTTATAGCATTTTCCCTTCTAAGATATTAACAAATATCATCGCTGCTTTTTATTACGTTTCTTCAAGAATTTATTGCTTCATAGAATTCCGAGACCATTATTAAAACTCACGATTATGATGCATGAATATGTCAATAATCTTAGAGCATTTCATATTTAAGCAACTCAGACAGATTATTCTGCTATTTTAAATTCATTTTTTTTTTCATTTCTTCTTTATATGAAGGGCAAAAAAATCCCTTTAGGGGAGATATAACTCTTTGTATGTGTGTTTTATAATCAAAATATTATATTATAATATTATGCACCAGAAAAACGTATTTTTCTCTTTCTCGTTACAGTCCTCACTAACTGTAGCAAACAAAAAGGATATTTTCATATCTAGCTTAATTTTATAAAATATGTAATTATTAAAAATAAAGAATAATGGGGCGTTTTTCATTTTTTTTTCAAGCATCTACTATACCACAATTAAATCATTTTTAAAAAGCCAAATTGATTATAATTTAAAACGAAAGGGAAAATATATTATTCTTGTAATACATTTTTAATTAATTTATTCTATAGCAAATCACAGCTTATATCGATTTTTAATGAATTTTCCTTAAAGATGCAGGAAATAATGCAAAATACAGAAAGTGTATAAGATTTTGTTCTAGAATATTTCAGAGAAATTTTCCTTTCTCAAGCGCATAACTTATTTTAATGTGTGGACACATTTAAATATTATTATAAATATCATCGCTGAGTCTCTAAAACATTAGAGTGTAGGTAGGAAAATTAAGCATTAAGTAACATGGTAAATAAAAAGTAGCTTTTTTTTTCAGAACATGTATTTAGTTGCAGAAAGTTTAATTTCTTGTTTGTGACAGTTGTATATAATATATAAAGCATTATTAAAATTCACAAAGTAAATCAAACATTGCTTCATTGAAATGAAAGTAGGGAAAATAAAACATTTCAGCAACACATTTTAACATTATATTATTTAGATTCTTATTTGTATTCTTGTTCATAAAATATTAAGAAGTTTTAATGAAATCTAGGGTTGAACTGCTACTCTGCAGCATCTAGTCCCAATTTTTTTGGTGTCCACTCCTTTCCCGAAACAGGACATACATTCTGCATACTTTTCATAAAGTCACATGCAAACTCTCATTTTGAAATCAGTAATCTATCTTTTCTTATTGTTTAAATTACATTTCATTCCATGCAATTTAAAGCAATCATTTCAAGTTTGAGTAGGAAATATAGGAAACTTCACAGTATTCAGATAACGCACGGAAATTCGTGGTAAACTGTACATAGAAGCTTGAATCCTGCCATGGCATGTGTGAACTTGTAAAAACAAACTTTGTTGTAAGAACCGGAACATACCCACGCACGATGGGTTGTTTTATGCAGTTTACTTCGCATGTTTCAACTCGTTCATATACTATCCAAAAAAGAATAGGGAACTCATCTATAATGTACCAAAATCTATCTTATTATGGACTCATTTTTGCCTAAAAGATAATTAGTACTATTTGTTGAAACATGAATGATATGGTTTTTAGTGTTAATCAAGCTTTTCTACAAGTTGTTGTTACTACCCAATGGGCCAGCAGTTGAACTTAAATGTTCCCGAAATTTACATTGAACCATAATAAATCCTTTAAATTTCGTTAACCTCCCATCCCGCCTGTGTTTGGGTATTGACCGTGTTTCGCATCCATAGCTCTTTAGAATTGGAAGAGCTGTAAGAGATTCGTACGTAAGGTTGTAGCCATAGATGATACCTCAGTCTCTGGACAATATATTCCCCAAAAATGTGTTAGGATCGCAGAAAGAAATTAAGATTGTAGTACATTTAGATTGTAATAAATGTAGTAGAAAATTAAGATTGATTCTTTGCTTGTTCCACTTTTTTTTCATCTATGTTTGATACAAATATGTTAGACTAGTTTACCGCACATTATATAATTGTTTAAATTAACAATTAATACCAAGTTGAGTATCTAAAGCCAAATATTATTTAAATCCCTTACTTGATTATATTTTTTTCATAATTAAATCTTCATTATTTAATTTATTAAAAGTTAACCAAAGCAGTGGAGCATAAAGGATTTACCAAGTAATTCCTCAGAAGTCAGATAAATTATTTTCATTTCTTCAAAACAAATGTTATGGTCTCCATAGATACTAGTGAAACAGAAACATCAATTAGGGCTTTGTTTATAAGAAAATGCAAAAAATAACTGTTTGGAGAAAGGAAATAGAAATATTTAGAAAACATTACTTTACAAACTAAATTCTTTTCGTGTGATTTCTTTATATAATTCCGGAACATCTTTCCTTTTACGAAATGAATCCTTTTTCAAATCTCACAAATTCCGTTGTCAGAAAACATTTTTTTAAGAAATGCATAAAAACTCGCAATGACAAGATTATGATGAATAGAGATAAAATATTATATTAATAACAGACACTTCTAGAATAAAATGAGATAAAAAAAAATGAACCACTCTTTAAACTTTCATTTCAATTCCTCTCTCCGTCTCTTTCATTATCCCAATTTTTTTTCCTTACTTACATTTATAACTTTCCAATGAATCAGAATCCGATGAAAACAGATTTATTCCCTTTTCAGGAATAAAAGGGAAAATGAGGGAGAGTAGAAATGATCTCCGATGGATGAAGAATAAAAATGAAAAAAAAAATTATAAAAAAAAAAAAAAACGTTAGATTAAAAGATCTGGAAGAAAGGGAAATATCTTTTTGGGTGGGACAAGATCTCGAAAGATGAAAATTTGGAATAGAAAATTTTATCTCATCTTTTCCTGTTGAATAAATCACGGAAAGAATTGAAGGGATGACAGTGGGAATTAATGAGGCTTCCGAAAAGCAGAAAAATCCCCAGAAAAATGTTGAGATCGGAAATGAGGAAAGGATTGAGATCTGTCTCTTCTGTAAAAGTCGGGTGAAGGTGGTCTTTTCCTTTTCTGCGTTTTCCATTGATAAAGGTGTCATTTTATTGGAATTGTAATTCTGATTTATCTTTACTAAGTAGATGAGTGCCATTTGCTCTGAAGAAGAACTTTTATTTGTATAAGTTGCACATAATCCGAAACAATAATAAAGCAGTGCAGATTAATGTTGTTGTATTAGCTTTGAAATACCGAATAACAGTAAGGGATTAAATGTAAAAGGTAGTCTTATAAAGAACCAATGATATTTCATTGCTTTAACAATGCAAGATTAGAATATTTTTATTCGGAATAATATTAGATTTGCTTGGGATGGAAAACCTATATTATCGTATCAGTGTATCTATATATGGAGAAAAATAAAACAATTATAAATAGAACTGATGAATCTCTCTGTGGTCGTATCATTGTTTCAGTATATGTCACTCAGGAGTAGTGAGGGCGTAATCTGTACTTTGAGTGGTTCGTGGGCCACTAAAAACTCTTAATATCATAAAGCAAATTGTTTTAGAAACAAGTTAAAAACACAAATAATTAAAATAATAAAAATAAAAACATCTTTATTAGAATATAATTGCACTCTTATGTCATTGTTACACATAAGTATTGAGTTTCTTGAGTAAATGAAGTATACAGTTAATCGTATATAAAACTGCATACATGCAAGGTAAAAAAAAAGAAGTAAAATAAATAGTTCATTGATTCTAGGTTTCGTATTTATGTCAAGAAACAGTACAGAAATAAATACCAAGTTTGACTATTAAATAACGAGACTGACATAGTAAACCATTTTACTTTGATGTCATACATATAATCACCTAAAAAAAACTCTGTCTCTACAACGTTCCATGTGAATCTTCCATTGTACGAAACACTGCTGGAATTTTTCTTCTTTCAGCTCTTTCAGGACGCCATTCACAGCTTCTGCGGATCCAAATCTTGCTCCTTTTAATGCAGATTTCACCTTTGGAAAGAAATAGAAGTCGCATGACTCAAGATACAGCGAATAAGGCGAGTGGTATAACACTCGGATGCTGTACTTGGCTAGAAACCTCTTGACAGACGATAAGGAATGAGCCGGCGCATTGTCTCACGGAAACAATTTGGCTTACTGATTCTCTGTCAATTCCAAAGGTCAATCACAAGAATACTTCACCGACGGTCAGAGCGATTTAAAGTATAGATTTTTTTTTCAATATTGTCATCCTTTTTTGACGTGGGAAGGCGATCCGGATGTCTTGAAGGATCCGGAATCATCTTGAATGTCTTCTTGGACGTCTTGAAAACACTTAAACCACTCGAAAACACCCTCATGCGATAAGCATTTATTGTCTTACGCTTTTTTTTAAATAAATTACAAGTTTCAGTAGCGGTGTTTCCAAATTTCACAACATTTCTTAGCTCACTTATCATTTTTCTGGAGAAACAAAAAAATAACTGTAAATTGAACGAAGGCTACGCATTTGTTTACAGAAACGACAGGCACTGCATTTGATAGAGAAGGCTCCACGATAAACAGTTGTCGGTGAGTGGCGTTTGGCGCATACATTAAGGTGACCAGACGTCCATCTCTTAGTGAGACAATCCTGATTTTTAACAAATTATCCCGCGTCCCTAAAGTTCTATGAAAGTCCCAATTTTTAGAAAGAATGCACTGCAAGCTAGGGAACGGTGGGTGAACAGGAATGGAATATACGGTTTTCGTATATTCCATTCCTGTTCATCCACCGTTCCATGTAGCTATTTCACCAGGATATTAGCTTTATATTATTTGTATAAATGTTACTTTGTTAAACTTTAATAATAAAAATGGGCCGCGGTAGCCTAGTGGTCAAGGTCGGGGACTAGCGACCGGCGGTTTACGGTCAGTCGTGGGTTCCATCCTTGGCGGCCAAAGACCCGCCGTGTAGCCGGGGCTGATGCACGTTAAATCTGTTCGGGGCCCACAGTCCTCCCGTTTGCGTGGTGTGGATGTTAGGAGAGGGAGGTGCCAGCTCAGGTGTCGTCCTCGTCACTTGATCGTGGTTCAAAGTTACGAGGTCCATCACCAATAGCCCTCGTGTTGCTTCTAGTGCGACGTCAATAAAAACTAAACTAAATTAATAATAAAAGTAATTGTCGATAACTGATTATCAGGATCTGATTATCAAAGTTCTCCTTGATCAGTTGCTGAAATACGACCACCATTGTTTAGACTTTATGAACAGTGGCATTTTTCGGCATTGGTAGGGATGAAAACATTTTGTAACTATAAAATGAAAAGAGAATGTCCTGCTTTGTACACTTCCACAGACTTTATTCTTATGGCGACATGTTCCGCTAACGATCTAGCATCATTTGAAACATTGTTGCTAAAAAAATTACATCTTATACAAAAATTGGAAAAGGAGGGGAATTTTAGAGAGGAGAAGGGTCAGGGTGTAAATAGTTTGTTGGTCGTCCACGAAGTAACGCATTTGTATATTGAATTTTGCAACTGTCTTTCATACGATACTCATTATACTGCATGCTAGTGCTAGTTAAACAAGTGATGTCAACAAATCAGCTATTGAAATGATTTAAGTAAGTAATTTAATTAGGTGCCAAATTTTTAATCAAACCCCCCTTTTCCCTGTCAATGGTGTCCCGGTTTTCGAATGTTAAAATCTGGTCACCTTAGCACTTAGCTTCTTCTGAGGCAACAACAGTCTCGTTATTTAATAGCCGCATCTCTTTCTCGAAAAACAGAATTTGATCAGTTCTACATTCATTGGAAGATATAAGAAGATTCGTAGAATTTGACCTGGGTAAGAAAACAATTTTTTTTCTAAAAAAAAAAGTAATCACACATGTGTATTTACAGAAATAAATCAAAATGTAATTTTTCACATCGCATTTTATTTTCCCACAAGAAGACCTATGCATATCACTTTTCCACATATATCCCCGGTACTGTAATGCACTTTTGTTAAGATACAAACAGCTTTTGTATCCCATCGTGAAGACGAGTTTTGGTTGTTCTGAAAACCAAATTTGTACCTAATGCTGGATAGCGTAATTTGACCTGATTAAAGAACCTGATCACCTGTGATGAGCCAAAAGGTCACATTCTAGGACACTACATCGGAGTGGGCAACTCAAGCCCAAACTGAAAGGGGAAGAAACTCAAAGTCGAACTATGCGCTGAGTATAATTTTGGTCGTACAGTAACGTGAAATTTCTGCAACCTCACTGAAAACAGTCCTTATAGTTAGTTCCTTATTCTTCTGTATAGTCCTTAACAGAAGAATTTCAAGTTTTAAGTTTGTCTTGTAAGTCTATCATCATTGGGAAAGGAGTAGTAATGCATACTTCTACCGAAACTCATCTAAATACACTCGAGTTAAAATCAGACACACCCAGTTTTTGTTTTTTTTTTTTGTCTTTGATTTGCTATTGTAATAAATGATAAATTATAACATTGAAGTTCGTTATAAATTCATTGAGTTTGTGTGTGTCTTCAAATATGCTGTAAAACACTAAACAAATGCTAAACTCGTACTCAAAAAGCATCAGAAAGAATAATGGTATTAGAATTCTTAGTTCGGAATTGTGGTCAGAGAAAAACGATGACACGAAGTGATACTTTACTAATTTCCTTTTGTATGATGTTAAGAGCTTAAAATCAATTCAGATTTCTCAAGCTACAGGAGATACAACAGCATTTTGCTGTGCCAATAGCATCCACCTATCCAGGAAACTCATGACAGCATCCTCTTCGATACTATGAGTTCAGTTTTTCATAAAGTTTCAATATTAAAACATTTACTCTGACTCTTACGATACAATATGCGTACGTTTTTCAACAACCTAAAAATCCTTTTTGTAATAATAATTAATGTATTTTTAAAAGAATTTAATATAACAATTTATATAATATATAATACTTTAGATACGTACCCGCCATTGTAAAACAACATATTTTTAGAAATTCGTTTTTATGAAAATCTCTCAATTAAGACATTCAATTCAATCAAATTTTTAATTCAAGAAAAAATGACACAGTTTTATTAGCAACCAACAAATGTAAAGACCACATTTATTTAAAAAATTCAATTTTTGGAAAGCGGGACAGTTCTAAAATTCTTAAACGTCATATTTTAGATTTTTGACAAATGTTGATTTTAGGCAAATGATGTGAACCACAAAAATTTAAGATTATCAAAGGAATATTAACTCTTGTGATTTTTCTTCGAACTTCAAAATTTAAAAAAATAGGTAATATTAATGCATTAATATGCTAGTTAAATGACTCCCTGGAGTTGTAAATATTTTTAGACTACCCTTTTTCCACTTTGAATTGAATAAAATGTTTCAGCATTCTTCCAAAGAATCAGAATTTTAGTACCACAAAATATTTGGAACCGCTTTACTGCTGAAATATGATTCAAAATATAAGAAAGTAGATTTTATCCACTCTTTATATCATACCATAGGATTATATAACATACTCATTTTGAAATTTTAAGAGACACTTTACTAAAACAGGCATAAATAAGGTGGACATCTAAAATACTCACATATATATTTTGTGTTTCACCATACTGAATACATATTTCAAATTCATACATTTATATCGAATGTTAAACTTTCCTTTCATCTTTTCCTTTCATCTTCTACTGAAATAAAATGTGACTTCAACTGTTATTTTCATAGGAGATGCTATGAATATAAATATCTGAATAAAAGCTCAAGGAATTCTTTCAAAGAAGAATTTCGAACAATTTGTTGTGAAGAGTTTTTAAATTAAATAAAACATCTGCATTAAAAAAAGAAACAGCAGCATTATTTTATTGGGACAATTTAATAGCCTTTGGTGTTGAGGTTCAATATATATATATATAATCATACATGACGATTGTTAACAATTTGTGTAAGCAATAATTAATTATGGAGACTACAATTTTATGATTATTAGTTTATAATGTTTTTCTTAAATTCAAATTTTAACTACACAGCAATAATACGACTAGTTTTTAAGAAACTGTTAGATAACCATGAACGTTTAACGATTCTGTAAGTTTATATTCCTTATCATACCCAATCTTCAATAAAAAAACCTTTATTTGTGGCGACTATATACAAAACCTACACATTTCTCATGATGCCATTGACATGACCATCAATAGGTTGACGGAAATGCTGTTGGACACATTAATATTTTTATTTCTACAATTATATTTCTATTTAAACATTAATTTTAAAAACCCAAACAATCTGTAACTCATGTAGGTGTTAACTTAGTCCACGTCAAGAGTGTTTAGAGATGAATAACTGAAAAGAATTTTCAAATTATTATAACATTTATAAATTATATAACAAATTATTTAACATTATCTGAGACTTAGACAGTCGTCTAAGTCTCAGACATTAGACATCTGTATAGTGAGTTAAGATGATTTCTGAAAACAAACCATTTTCAATGCCACGAGTACAATATCTTAGAATTTCTAAGGATTTATTGAACGACCCTCGTAATGTTATGCAGTTAAAATTACTTTTAAGGCCCCGAGGTTAGAGAAGAGAAAATAGCGAATAGCGCAACGTCATATGTTCGCCATTATGTTCTTTTCTGTGTTAGGTATTTTTTCTCATATCCATGTTATACTGATATGTTTTCTTGAATCTTTGCTTTGGTATCCATAGCGAAATTTCACTTAATCACCGTATCTTTTGTATCTACAGCTTCATTAGGAGAGCAGATATTTTCAGAAAACATTTAATAAATGTGGTATATCCATACTTTAACCTTTTTTTTTTCATCTCTGCACTTTGCTTTAAGTGGAGGGAGGAAAGGGTGAAATCTGAAAAGAGCACGGTTCATTCTCCTCAGCCCCTCCGTGTCATTCCATTTAACCGTCGACGTCATTCTAGAGAAGAAAATTCCTTCCCGCTTCCGAATAAAACTTGGACCCGCAGATGGGATTGAGTGGATTTCGGGGTGCTCCGAATTCCATTTCCCTTTCTTCTTCTTCGACTCTCTCACCCCACATTCTTTGGGCTACGCATTGGAGATCCTCGAGGTAAAAGAGAGAGAGAGAGAGAGAAAAAAAAAGAACGTGAAGTAGTAAGTCGATTAATGAGGAACGTAGGGGAGATTCTGTTTTCGTCCAAACAAAAGATAATGTGGAAGATTCTTTCCTTTTCCTTTGGCTTCCGGTGGTGCTGGGGGTGTTCTTGTGGGAGGGTGACAGAAAAGGCAGCTGAAGAAAATGAATGACTAGTTGAGAGGGTTGCATGCTTTTGAGTACTCTAGAAGTATTGTGTAGAGAATGTTTTGTCACAACAAGTTCAAAATCGAAACATTGCTTGATTCTCACAAAAAAAAAAAAAAAAAAAAAAAAAATGGCGATTCCCATTATTTGTGTTTTTCTTGTTTTTGCTCTGAAATAAATATGTTAAAATGATTACTGTGATATACGATTAAAACCTACAAAGACACAAACATATAAGAAAGTAAACCATTATTTGTGATAGTGATTTAAATGGAAAATGGAAAATGTATTTGTATTTGTTTCGTGGCGTATAGAGGATTAATTCATGCAGTCGTCACTGTTACTCAAAAATGAAATTTTTTAATTGGATTCGAGGATCCTTCAATAAGTCGTTATAAATTCCGAGACATGATACTCGTAGCATCGAAAATGGTTCGTTTTTAATAAGCATCATGACTTAAATGGAGCTGTCTAAGTCTTTGTTACTCGTAATCCTGATCTTAACGCCTTTTGTACCTCAAAAAATCTTCGTCATAATTGTTCCGGTCGATGAGACCATCATCGCTTTTTTTTAAAACGTTTTTCTGAATTTCACTTGGTGTGTGTGTGTGTGTGTGTGTGTCATCAAATTTTCGATCGTTAATTTAACCAACTTCCCATCAAGCTAGAGCTTTGAAATTTTGAGAATCGTTCGTACTCGCCTAACAATGCAATATTTAGACGTTTGCGACAAGTTTTAACTCATATTTTCTTTAATAATGCAGTTTAGTCCAATCACTTGGCGCAATTTCAAAAATTGGCACCAAACTTGGCGATTTTTTTGGGCTGAACGTTAAGTCCGTAAAACGGACCAGGGAAGCCACATTTGGCAAAATACCACCAAAGTATTCTTGTCGTCAAGGGTGATTGGGTTAAAATGCATTCCAACCATTTAATTTACCGGATGAATTAATTAATTTTAGTTAGTTTTAACGCTTTTATGTATTTCACTTGGTGTGTGTCTGTCTCTGCGTGTGTCATCAAATTTTCTATCATTAATTTAACCAACTTCCCATCAAACTAGAGCTCTGAAACCTTGGGAACCGTTCTTACTTGTCTAACAATGCAATATTTAGATATTTGCGACCAGTTTTATCTAATATTTCAATAATTTTCTTAAATATTCTTTGTCACCATATAAAAACGGTGTTTTTAAAAACGGTGTTTTTAAAAACGGTGTTTTTAAAAACGTTGGTTTTTATCTCGAATTATTTTAAATGGATTCAGCCGGAGCACTGATACGTTTCGATTTTTTGCTCGATTTTCGGTGCATGGTGATGAATCCATTTATCATAGATGGAACAGCTCGAAGCAAAACAACATCAACTCGAAGTGACAGCAATCAAATTTTAATTTGGCTGCAAATTACTACCAAAACAATGTCCAATTTCTTTTGCCACCGATTAACAGATGAAAACCCTGTATCGTAGCAACCATTTAACTTAATTATGCCATCTGTCTTCAAATATTAACACTTTTTGAACCACATTCGTAGAAGTAATACCTTGGCGCAGTCAGGTTTGATGACACAAAAGATCTTTGTACATAAAATACTTATATTGAAAACAGTTATATGAATAAAAATTTGATATTCATTTCTTATTAGATTTAATATCAAATTTTTATTCATATAACTGTTTTCAATATAAGTATTTTATGTACAAAGATCTTTCTATCAGAACACTATAGTACCTCAACATATATTAAATTATTGTAAATGTATTCAAGAAGCGATATTTTGTTTCGTTACTTGTATAAATTGTCCTAAATTGCATTAAAAAGGAGGGAGAGTGTAATTACTTCAAAGAAGGTCTTCCCTTTTTACTATAAACATATAACATTTTGTTTTCGCTTATTCATTTCAAATAAATGTATCAAATGTAAGTTTACATTTGAAATCAATTATCAAAACCCTAAAATAACACTGCTACATAAATAAAACTTACAAAATATGAATACTTTTTGGAAGTAATGAGATCCGCGTTTCTCTCTGATCTAATTTATTTTGTTACCTGTAGCAGTTCTATATCGATCACATTGTCCAATGCATCAAATCTAGGAAGATACAACAAAATTTCCCTTGGGCGGTTGTTACTGCTCATTTTGTTCCAGTATACTAAGATAAAGAAAGTAAAAATAGGTACAATGCAACAGTTTCAACTACACATAATTATATTCTATATTTAAAATGAATGTTTTTACAACATAGAAATTATTTTTTCTATTCTCAGTCATTATTAACTTCTAATATTTTAATCAATCTAAATATAGCTTACTGAACTCGATTATAATAAAAAAAAATTAAATCAGTTAAGTTAATATATTTCGTTATAAGTGTATTGGCAGTAAATCAGATTTTTAAGCTTCAGTCTGTAATTATTAGTTATTGTATGTATTTCGCCTTGATTTAAAGTTTAATATTCAAGAAATGTGATATAAAATTCATGACATTCAAAATAGAGAAATATTGCCTATTTAATTTATCAAACGTAGGTATGTTGATATTATCCATTTTAGAATCCGATGTGTGTATAAAAAATGTGACCAATGTCACCTCAAACTAACATTATTTTGACCTTACAAACTATCAATATTTTTGAATTTTTGTTTATTATAATTTTCTGGATCCCTCGCGATTATTTTTTTCCTTCCTTAGAAAGAACGCTGCTTGTTTCCCCTTTTGGAGTTATTGAAATATTTCTTGAAACAATATATAGATCGTATCATAAATATAAATTGTGAAGTGATAATTCAAGTGAAATTATTGAATGAACTTATTCAATTAAATTCAAGATTTCATGAATTAAATGTGAATTTAAAATGAACTTATTCAATTAAATTCAAGAATTCATGAATTAAATGTGAATTTAAAATGAACTTATTTAAGTGAATTTGAAATAATTCTTTAAAATTATTTCATTTTTAATAGAGATCTTACTATACCGACATGACAAAGAGATAGAGATTAATTTCTCTAGAATCGAAAGAAATTATTGAGAATTCAATGCATTCCATATGTTATAATTCATTAATAATTTCAAAAGATAGTTTTGAAAATATATGTTTTATATTAGTTATTCAATACTTTTAACAACTTTTTGTTGTGGATAAATTCGACACACACACACACACAAACACACACAC
>BMAW01040263.1:146931-191290 GCA_019974015.1 Nephila pilipes | reverse complement strand
GTTATAATTTTTGCAAGTTCATCGATTAATATACAAGAATGTAATCTCCTCAGTGTTTCGATTTTGAATAATATAAATTATCTTATTAATTTTGCATGTATATCTGAGGAAGTGCATTTACGAGGTGAATTAATCTTAATTTAACAAGAAATATTAGTTATATTAACAAATGTTTTACCCTATCGAAAATTACATTAGCAGACAAGAAAAAAATTTAGAGATATGAAATTATTAAACTAATTAAAATATGTAAAAATTACTTCCTACTTTAATATAAAATAAATTTTACATGTAACAATTCAGTTCCAAAGCGAAATTAATTTTGAAATTATTAATCTGAACACTTTTTCCAATGATTATTCATTTTTATTACATTCATGCGTTACAGAGATTGTAACAAATATGAGAAACCTGTTTTGCCATGTATTTCATTTGAGAAAGCAATTCTTAGAAATGAATAAAATCATAAAATCTTAAGCTAAAATGTCCAAAACATTAATTAAAATTTATTTAAATTAACGAAACAGATTTGTTGGTGTCTCGGTAAATAAATTGAAATTTAATTAAAGACTCAAATTTTAACTCATTCTAAATTCAGATTTATTTATTTTTATTTAATTATACTAAAAATCAATCCGATAAAACTAATTAGTAAAATTCTTTTGGTTAATTCAATTAATTATTTTTGAGTGTGAATTAATTTTTAAAATCTTTATGGTAAATTTAAAATTTAAGAATACCGTCAGAAAAAAAATGTATTACGCTTTAAAAAACAATTTGTTTCTAATTTAAAAGTCATACTTTTCAATGAGACAAGTATTTTAATCACCAGAAAGTATTAAATAAAATATTGAATGTCTTAGCAGATACATACACTTCAATGAATTCTTACTTTACTGAAAATACAGTTTTAATAATCAATTAGAAAAACGAGTTTGTTAGACATGTTAGCAGTCTTCCATAAAATGATTAGTGGAATAAATTTAGAATCAAATCAGAAAAGTTCAAAAGAGATTTATGCAAGCATCTGAAGTTTTTGTACTTCAAAAGAACAATGAAATAAAACAATTAAAAACAGTTATTGCATGTCGAGGATTACCATCGCTTGCAAAATTACGTACAGCTGTGAAAAAAATCGCCTGACTTTATTCGAAACATTGTTGCGCTGATTGTTCTTAATTATGTAAGCGAAGGAATACGAATATTAAAGAGGATTACGTGGCACTTATGTCATTTTAAGCGACAAAAATTAAAATAGAAACTCAAAAAAATAATAATTAATCGTTATTTTTTTTTCCTTGAGCAATATGTTAAGTGTATAAATGTTTTCTTAAATTCTGAGACAATCCGTGAATAAAATAATGAAAAGTATTAAGTGAATTTGTATTTGTATATATATATATATATATATATATATATATATATATAAAGAGAAACTTAGTTAATTATTTTAAAATTTCCTTATTTCTTGCATCATTGAAAATTTAAACTATTTTTAAATAAATTACGATGAGCAATTTAAATACATGTACGGAATCTTTTAATAAAAATTATAACATTTGTATAATGTATTTTATTTCGAAAAGTATTAAAATGTGTGTTATAATTCATAAAAATTTGTGAAATAATTTGTAATCGTTAATTTTATTCTGAACATATTTGGAGTATTTTATTGCTTTTAGAATTTCTGTTTGATATAAAAAAGTAGTTAATTCTAATCTTTAATGTGAATATAAAATATTTGAATTTCTATAACATACTTAATAATCTTATTCTTCATAATAAATAAGCAAGATTAATGATTTCAAAATAAAAGGAAAATAGTTTTTTCTTCTAAATTTCAATTAACATGTAGATATGGTTCAAAATTTATGGATAACTATAACCAATTATAATTTTATGGACTTTTAATTAACAATAAATATAAAAATGATATGAACGAGCAGTATTTTAGATCAAAATGGGTAAATATTTTATATTTCTACTTCCCGTAAATATATGATAGTAATTTTTAAAAAAATAACAATAACTTGATGCACTGTTAAAATTTCAGCAACAAATAGCTGTGTTTTTCAATGTTTTCTGCCTATCTATGCTTTCCGAAAACTATATTAGAGCAATAAAAATCCATTAATCGTATATTCATGATAGTTTTTCATATACAATCTAGTCCTTAGAATTTATACATAAATTTCATCAATAAGGACATAAATAAAATTTTACAATTTATCTGGATTTAATTCTCTATTATCTCATATATTATGAAACATTTTAATATTTTTTTTTCTTTCATACAAATGAAACAAAATAGTTTTTGTATGAAAATAAACACATGTATGGAGAATGAAAACAAAATTAATTTAGGTGACAAATAATTTGCCTAGACCAAAAAAGATTTCTATTTCAAATACTTTTTTTTATTTAAATAAATAAACTCTATTCTCAAGTCATTGTTCATGACAGTTTTTGAATTAGAAACGACACTGTTAATCAATTAAAATAATAAAAACATTTGGTATAAATTTTCATGCTAATGCTGACTCGGAAATTTAATAAAATTTTCAAATGTTCCTTGATACTTATTTATGAAATAATTAAGAAAATTGTATAATTTTCTTTTATTTAAAATTCAATTTAATATTTTTTATGCATTTCTAGACATAAGAAATTCTGGTTGAAAATTAGGGGGGGAAATCATTTTTCTTAGTATTAACATGGTGTTTATTATTTGTATTTATTATAGAAAGTATCCAAATCATACGAAATATTTGAGCCAATAAATGATAACGCACATTTCAATATTATTTTACACCTACCCAGTCTCAGAATCTCATCAAAATATTTAGAGTACTTCTTAATGAGTTTAATAAATTACGAGTTTTTGTTTTTGTTTAAATTTAAATGGAAAAGCCGGATAAAAGGGTTAAAAAAAACATCAAAACACGTTCAAATACTTTTCCATACCCGATATTTGAATAAAATGCATAGAAAAACAAATCAGTACACTACGCAAATCCTATTTTCTATATATATCCTACCATCCCAAACCTTACCATTATGAATGCATAAGCGTCATACATGGATATTCTGTCTACCACTCCTTTTCTTTCTAACACTTTACATAGCTTTGCTTTCATCTCACGTTCACTGAATGTCCGTGTTTATGTTTTGGTCGATGTCCAGCTCTGGTGAGAGAAAGAGAGAGCTTTGTTTATTTTATTCCTACTTGTTTGTTCGCCAAAGTCTGGCGCAAAAAAAGGAAAACCGACATAAATGTTTCATGCAGTCAACAGAGTATTTTTATAGGGCAGTTTGCAATAAGTTCGGAGGACTCTAAAGCATACAAAAAGCTCATTACATTAGAACTATTGTGGAACGAAATGGTTTTATACTACTAAACTGTCAAATTGTACACGAGAAATAAATTATATAACTTATTTATGGTAATGACCCACCGTTTAGTTTGTTTTTTTTAATAATAGACCATTTTGAAAGCAATAAAACTAAAGATATGAAGTATGGATGTTTTATATTATTTCATCCTTGAAAAAAAATTATATTTACATTAAACTTTTTACTTCATTTCAATTATATTTGTAGTAGATCTTCTTAAAAGGACTATTTAAGGAGTCGGCCTTCTCTATAAAGGGGCCTGGGTGCAAGAAACCATTTGGGATCCTAAATTTCTTGTAAAGAAAAACAAATTACTAATTTAACATATATTAAGAATGCATGTTTATTTAATGCGTGATTTTGCTTTTGCTAATACATTAATTAAGAAAAATAACAATTTTTGCAATTTCTTTTTCGGTACTTAATTTAGCAAGTGTATGTAAGCATTCTGCACACATGCGTGACTAAAAAGTTATGTTTAGGTGGGGATACTCGAAACAAATAAGAAAACCTAACAATTCCCATCATCAAGAGTTAGTTTGAGAGAGAAGGGGGAGAAGATTGTCAAAATGTATAGTTCTTCTCTAATAATATTTACAATAAAATGAATTTTACGTCATACCGACAATGGTAGGGATATTGTCAAATTTCCTGTATAAGAGTACATTATTTTATTTCTTGATCGTGTCGGGGGTCCTCAATCGCTGGGTTTTGATGCATAGTACCCACATCAAGTGTAAGCCCCTTGTAAACCTTGTACATGTAAACCTTGAAGCACAGTACTTACATACCAAATTGCCGGTCCTGACTATTTCAGTTATGCCGCTTTACTCAGAACTCACCCGAAGTAAAATTAACACGATGTTACCTACAAATGTTTAGTATAAACCGTTGATTACGAGACATTAAATTAAACATCAGGGGGCTGTGATATTACTGTTTTGGGTGTAATATATATGTCATTCTTTGTACTAGAAATTAGTTCAGATGTCATCTTATTTGTGAATGAAAAAACACAAGCAAAAATGAAATATATGTAATAAAGACATTTTTAAAAAATTGACTTTCTTATTAAAATGTAAAAATACTTGTCCTAAGAAGAATATCACTACCTTACTCAATTAAATTTCGCCTCTCTATTTATTCCTTAAGCAGGCACTATTAGACTTTCTTAAAATGTCACAAAATACTCAATCAAGAGAAGAGAAAGTCAGTTTCATGTTATAATCAAGCTCCATTTTATAAGATCAACGGATATTTAATATTTTATACTCAATTTTTTATATTCATGGCAGTAATGTCTATAAGTTTTTCATGTAACATTTATATACAAAACACTTTCTCTTAGCAATACACTTTCTCGTGTCTTAAATGAAGGTTCGGGTTACTAAGGCTCTTTATCCAACACATGTCCCTTTCATTTATTAATTTCAGCTAAAAGCCTTTGTCACACACAACTAAAATACAAAATTTTTCGCTGGCTATACATGCATCTCCCCCATTCTATTTATTATACTTCATAATTCCAATAGATAATACGAAATTGAATGGATCATATTTCATTCATTGGTAAGGATTTTTTAACGTATGCAAATTCAACTACAGGTTCCCAATGTGTTAAAGGAAGGGAAACGCGTGATAGAACCCATGTCATAACAATGCTGAATATAAGTTATTTTTACTTTACGGAAAAGACGAATGATATTTAAATCATGATTTTTAGTATTATTTTTCATCTTTTTATACACTTGTTAAAATTTTGATATTTCCTTCTATCCCAAATGTTTTGAATTCGAAATAAAATAAAACAAAATCATGCAATTAACTCGGAGATAAAACACACTTTATTTATTAGTATATATGGTAATAAATAATTAGTATAAATGTTAATACATTATAATAGTATATATTATTTATTAGTTAACATAATTATTTATTAGTATGCTCTGATCATTCATTATCTATATTGCATAAATTAAAATTACCACTGTTTGATATTTCAGTGTCAAAAATCAGGAACAAGAATATTTTAAAATAGAAATATTGGTAATATAAAAATATATAGACTTACTCTGAAATGGTTTCATTTCTTTCGAAGATGTACTCATTTCATCAACTCTAGCTGTTCAAGAGGGCCTAATAAAATAAGCAAATTTAATTAGTTTGCGTTGCAAAATTGTAATTATGACAACTATAAGTATATGAACATGTATTAGATGGTGTGATGATATACAATTGACAGAAATTCTATCAATTATTCCATTTAATGTCTTATTATACTAGTATGCATTATTTTTAATTTATCATCGAATAATCATTAGATATTTGATTATTTGTTTCTTAAAAACTAATGTTAAATAAAATTATGGTACGAAAGATTAATATTTAACCTGTAATGTATAACTACTCTGTGTAATCTATTTTAATAATGAAATTTAGAAAAAATAATAAAATGAATTTAAATATGATTTTAAATATTTCCAATTATAGGTGAAATAAAATTTTGATGATCAACTTTAGTATCTGATTAGAGAGTGAACGGAATAAAATGCCAAAAAAAATTATAATAAACATATGATGAATTTACTAAAATCGGATGGAATGAAATATTATAATATCTGAATGAAATGTTCGTCAAATTTATAAAAAAAAGTATTGAGCAGTGGAAGTTCTGAATTAAACAACCGTATGAGGAAAATAAGCAGATTAGAAAAATAAACGGTAATTAATAAATGAAATCAATTATAAATATCAGTACAAATTATGTCAGAGATAATTTAAATAAATATATAAAACAACAGGATAAAAATAATTTGTTCTAAGTAAAATGTAATCCTTTCTGTTGTCGAATTTGTTCAAAAATTTGAACTTTGAGAAAATAATCGCATCATTTCAGTAATTTTTATATAGGCATAACACAATATGAATTTCACCCGATATTAAATAGTATTTGCATTCAATGAAATACTTAGAAGTATATATTATTTTTCAACTTCAATAACTTTATGCTTAATGTTTAGCTTAAATAATTTTAAAAGTGACATAAAAATTCTCTAAAAAAGAATTCAACGGGCTGATAATGTATTTACATGCAGGTCAGGAGCTCATGGAATCCGGGGATTTTATTGCAAACCATGCGTTACAATTTTCATCAGTGTGTCATTTTCATTTTTGTTAGAAGAAACAAAGCGTTAAATAAAAAAAAAAAAAAAAAAAAAAAAAAACTGAGAATGTGTCTGCATGGAATCAAATCATGAAAAAATATTTGTGTCATATGTGATGCTACTTTCGTGTATAAAAAGACCTAACTTCTCTGCATAAGCACCAAACCGCTTCAGTTCTTTCATCACTTACAACAACTGTTCATCGAATATCATCAGTATGAAGTCTTTTATAAAGTATTTAATATTTTTAGTTTTATTTTTTTCCGTGGTGGCCTATGAGAAAACCGATGGCACTAATGCTGGTAACAATACAGATTTAAGAAGAAGTGGCCGCAGGAATTACGGTTCATATCCAGCTGCACCATCAAGAAACTATGGCTCTATTGGTGAATACAAAGACGATTCAGTTGAAGATTCCGAGCCTACACCTTATGAATCATTCCAAGGAGGTGACTATCCGAACTTTAACGAATATAAAGGATACGACCAATACATCAACAATGGTAAACACAGCTTCTTACAAAATAACATTGGTTACCCTCCTTCCTATTCATCCTGGGGCTCTCCTGCTCAGATGATGCAAATGATGATGGTACTTAAAAATATGGGTGACGTTGCAAAACCTGAAGAAACCGGATTATTCTCAAAATTGATGTCTGATCCGAATATAGCAGCTGCAGCTTTCATACCGCTGTCCATCGCTGCAGCAGCTGCTATACCTGTCTTAATGAACTTCTTGATGGGAGGAACGTCCACTCCAATGGTTTCTACAACAGCTAACAGCAGAGAATTCAGAAGATTCGATGCAACTAAGAACATCGAGGTGCTCGTGGAAAATATAGCAATGCTGGCTCGAGCCGTGGACAATGACGAATGTATCCAGAAAACGATTTGCAGAATCGCAAGAGGTGAGTCTAATATACCAGTGTCAAATTATGTGAAAAGTGCAGCTTCGACAATAGCTCACATGATCAAAGATGACTGGTTGGACAATCTAAGAATTAAAAATCTTGTTGATGCTGTAAAGCAGGATAATTGTGAAAATGTATGTAGTAGTTATGTTATAACACCAAGAATGTGGTAATTAATTTTCCAGTGCGAATATTAAAAATACAAATTTGTTTGCTTATGAGGATTTTCATTAATATTTTATTTGCTTGCATGACCTTGTATTATTAAATTGTTGTTCATGAATATACAAAATCCAAATGTAATTCAGATAAAATATTTAAGTAAAATGCGTTATAGTCTTCCTCTCAACAACGTTATAAATGTATGTAGAGTTTCTTGTGAGTATTATAAATAAATAATATTTATTTTACATTGCTTATCTTTTTATTACGAAAACTGAACATTAATTCCACTTTTTGTTTCATTCATGGGTAATATTTCTTACAATATCGAAAATTACACTTGATAACAGGAGAAGAATGTTACGTGAACTTTATTCCTAGAAATAATTAAATATCGATAGAATAAATTTTATGTAATGAAAGAACTTTTTGGGAAATATAATACAAAACCAATTTTTCATGACTACGGCGAGTATGTAATTAGAGTTGATCTTAGCGGAAACATTTTATAAGAAGTTATTTTGTTGCATAGACTTAAGAAACAGTTATTGCTTCTGCTTAATATATACAGATAGAATGGAATGAATTAATTCTATTTTTCATTGAGAACCCCTTTTAATATTATGTTCTTAAATTTATGAAATAAATTTTTCTAAAATCCTGAGCTTATGAAATGTCAAGAATCTTTCTAAATGTCTAAGAGCAACTAACCAATAATATGTATTGATGATTATTTTTCTCCAAAACTCTTGCGTTAGTCTATCTCTTAGTAAGAGATTTGAAGTTCGTTTCATATAAAATAAATTAATAAATGAATAAATTTATATTTGAATGGATTTCATTGAAAATATAAAATAATCAAGAAATGATACGTTCTTAGAATAATTTTGATTGATGTATGATTTATTTTAAGCGTAACAGCGTTTATAACTTCCATTATAATCTAAATATTCATGTATATTTTATCTGTATATTTCTTTATATTGCATTGAAAATTATATATCATGAAATACAAAATTAAAATTGTCGAATAATAAGATCAGATATATTTTAATTCTTTTAGCAATGGAACAAGTTAATTTATGTATTGAAATATTCAATTAAATTTAAAGCTAGGTTCTGTTTTACGAGAATTGCCTGCATTTTATTACTATTCTGCCCATTTGAAATGTATTAATATTATATATTCGTATATGATATGTCTCTGTCAAAAATCTAAAATTAGTAATTATTCTATAAATGCAAGTTATAAACTAGAAATTATTTAACTTTAATGTTATAGCGAAGTACCATATTTATAGATAAAACATTAGTTAAAACGGAGTACAGAAAGTATAACGATGGCCAAAATTATAAATTGCTTCTCTTATGAGTTTTTATTTCCATTAAGGCATGATATATGTAATTAAAATTAGATACAATTGATGAAGGAATAATGTGCAACTGAGTAATTGAATTAAAACAGTAATTTAGAGTAAAATATTCAGAAATATGTTAGTAAAAATGATTAGAAATGGGGAAAGTTTGTTTTGCTTTTATTGACGTCGCACTAAGCACTTGCACACGAGGGTTATTGGCTACAAATTTCGTAATTTTGAGCCTCGTTCAAGTAACGAATACAAAAAAAAAATGGGAAATACAGATTAATAATAAATAATTGTTTTTTTTGTCAAGAAAAAGAAAGTTCATATTCTAGATGGGTTTTTTTTTCCTTCTTTTTTGTTGAATTCGTCTTCTTTTTCGATCAAATTTAACGTGTCTTCTACACGTGGAATCATGAATAGAGGGAAACAACGCTTACCACAAGTTCTCATCCATAATAATTCGGTGTTCCCACCAACAGTCTAATTGAAAGAACACAGGTTTTATTTAAATCTAGTTTTCAAAGTTGCATAAATATTTCAGCTTAGCCCCCCTCATAGACGTTAATTTGGTATGATATATATTTTTTTAATTCTTGCTTACAGCTCGCTCTCCTTTATATGTATATGTATTTTGGGGGAGTGAAAACAGCGAAATCTTTCTAGACGCCTGGACAATAGTTTTTCACATACATGATACTATAATATGTGGAAGATGATACAGTTTACATAGATTCCTATAACTATTTTTACTTGAAAATATTTGTGTTTTTTTTTCCCATTCGATTAGGGCCACGGTAACCTAGTGGTTGTGGACTCTCGGATAGCGGGTTTCGTCTATTCGTAGGCTCAAGCCTTTATGCTACTAAAAGTATGCATATAAAAAGTATGCATATAAAAGTAGGCATATGTTCATTAAATCTTTAGAGGCTCAAAGTCCTTTTTCTTGGTATGAATGGTTGGGTAGGGAGCTGCTAGTTCAGGTGTCGTCTCCGACACTTGACCGAAGCTCAAAATTACAAGATGCATTAAAAATAGCATCTTTTATGAAAAGGAAATCGTGACGTCAATGAAATGTAGATTGATATGTATTCCAAACAAAAGAAATGAAGAAAGAAAAGAAAAATGAAAAGTGAAAAATTGTGAAGTCTTAGATCTATAACGTCCACCTGAGTAAAAATTTGTTAGTTTTTATTTATCTCTTAATTTTTTGGATATACATTTTATCTTTTGCTCTTTGCTCCAACATGTACTTTATTTTTCACCTTTTTTGATGTAAAAAAATATAAAATTTATTTTCTTTTTGTTAATACGTGGTAAGTGCGGTGTTGATTTTCTTGCAGGGGAAGGGTTTGTCTAAGCCATTTGTGTGATTTCTGTTACTTTGGGAGTTTTACCAATAGACCTCGTGTTGCTTCTAATACGACATTAATTTATCAATCAATCAATCGATCCATTTGATTGGATAAAGAATAGTCAGGTAAATACATAAGCTATTCCAAAATAATAAACTCTTTTGGTGATAATTACTTGTGTTTATTATTTGCATAATAAATATATTTCATGTTTATTAAGAAAGCATTAAGCGAACAAATGTCTACTCCACGTAGAACAATAAATTATAAATCATACCGTATCTGGAGCGAGCGAGCTGGTAAAAGTGCACTTAATGCGTGGTCCTTTTTAAAGCGGGAAAATAAAAACCATATCCTCGCCAAAAGGCGTTTTAAGAAACGACGTCAAAAGTGGAAAGTAAATTATTCAGCCGCTGTTCTTTATTTGGGCGAGCCCAGTTATCCTTTTAAAAACACTATTTGAGGGATTCTGTTGAAAAGAGAAATACGCCATGAAAATGAGGTGGGATGGAAGAGAAGAAAAAGAAAAGGTTGGGGGAGGGTCGGAAATCGCTGCAGAAAAGCTATTTTTTCCTTCCTGATCCTCAGTCGATTTTTGTTTCAAAGTAAAGCAAAGTCATTTCACGCTAGCTTTATTTATTTCTTTCGATTTCTTTCTTGTTTTATCTTTTTGTTCGTTATTTTTTTATCTTTTTGCTCTTATCTTTCTGGGGCGGCATTCGCCCTACTCCCCTGAGGGTACAAAAAGCCCCCCTTTGAAGGCTTTTCGTCCCAAAGAGAGGTGGTTAGGAAGGTAACAAATGCTGCATTGAAACAAGGCGTATTTTTCATGACTTCCAGAAATGTTTGTTTAAATTCTGTTTTATAGAACTAGAGAACATTTACAACAGGCTGTTTGTGTTGATTTATAATTAACTTCAACTAAGAAAATAATACATGTTTTTTATCTAATTTCTGAAATGGGAAGTTTTTTATAAAACACATAAAAATGAAATATAATTTAACACTCTACTATTCTCCGAAATTCTATAAGAAATACATTACTGATACCTATGTAGAAATATATATATATATATATATATATATGTGTGTGTGTGTGTATGTGTGCGTGCGTGCGTGTGTGTGTGAGATGAATCCGCATTATTTCATTTTATTCTTATTGATTTACTTTTAACTTTTCGACATACTATTCTAATTTTGAATCAAATTTTACCGGTTCTTTCCCATAAAACCATAACTTCCATGTGCTTTTAACTGCAACTGCCGTTGTCACTTCGTAAAGTCCAGTGTGTGGCATTAGTATCCCAAGCCCCTATGAAATGCAAAGTATGTAAAATACTTGGAATTGCCCGTTTTCTGGAATATATAAGCAGTCACTAGCCGTTGGTCATTGTTTTTAAGCTGTTTTTTACATGATTTCCTGCTATCTACTTCATTCGTTTTTCGCTTGTCGCTTCCATGTCTCCCAATATTATGATGAAGCTTTCTTAAAAAACGAAAGGAAATTTTCAGGATGACATATACTTTTTATTTCTTAACTACTTCCTCACAAAATTTTTATTTCTTCCTTAAAACGTGAGGTGTTTTGGCAAGATGCTACACACACACACACACACATATATATATATATATATATATTCAGTAACAATTATCGATTGTTACTTTAATTAATATTTCACTGTTGACTCAGAATGGGCTATTGGTAAAAACTATGAATTCTGGTTACCTCAAAAATATGAAACAACAGTAAAATACTATTTTACCCAATTTTGATTTATTAATTCCTTATAAACGTCAAATTTGGTAAAAAGAATTTCGAGAGTTCTTAATTTTGAATCCTCGGTCAGTGACGAGGTAATACTTATATATATATATATATAGCATATATATATATATATATATATATATATATATATATATATATATATATATAGTTATATATATATGAAAACTTCATACCTCTCTGTTCAAAGTTACACACCATATCAACTATAGAACTTGGAGCTTTAACACATGTAACACGCATTAACTCAGTTACAGGCCAGTCTTTAACGGTATCGGTTCTCGAGCCCATTATTGGATGGGAGTATTATAGGATGGAAGTTTGCAAGGACAGAAGGCTACCACTGCGCCTCGAATTTACAAGTGTAATAACGAAAAAAATTTGAGTTCTTGTTGAACTTTACCAAGATGCAAATTTCGTCATTCTACAAGATGTACACCCAAAATTTAAGCACAATTGAGCTTTTTGGATTAATTTAAAATAACAAATATTATATTAATACTTAAAAACATTTTCACTAGTATATTACTTGTACAAAACATACCTGTAATACATTTAGTAACAGAAATTGTTCTAAATCAATCATATATTCTTCATTCATTTTTTATTATGATTCCTTTAAAACACACACAATTCCGTTATATACTTTAACTTTAAATAAGATTTGCCCAAACAAAAATACTCTGGAATAGACTTGAAGCTCTTTCAAGTTTAATATTTCTTAAAATTTATATGTTGAATTCTTTTTTTTTTTTAGTTTTCTTAAACAATATAAATAATGATTGCCTTCGAGGAAAAAATCATGCAATCATTTTTGAATTATTTATTGGGTTTCTTACTTTCAATTATATTTCAATTTGAAAACCGAATTTTTTGAGCTTTTCCTAGGTATTAATTATTTCTCCTGTTTAGTCCAGCTATTCGTCAGGAAATTGTATCATCATTTAATTTAATATATATTGAATGCAAAGCGTATGTTTTCTACACGTGAAAATTATTCTTCTATTTCTTCGATAAGTAAGTGTAGAAAAGAAGCAATATATGTGTGGAAAAATGTAAATATTTCTAAATAATATATAAATATGTATTATTGATATCGTGTCTTTACTTTACTTCATTCTTAAAGGTTCCCTAAATGTTTCGTGTAATTAAATCTAATGAAGTTAAATTATTATTGCAGTTTGCTGATAGGATGATATATACACATAAGTAATTTTATTTTTTAACATTTTAATTAACTACTAATCAAATTTAAAGTATAGGTTCTTAAAGTATTTGATACATTTACGACATGGGTGAAATGCTTGAAATAATTGCTACAAGTTTAAAATTAAAATAGTTATTATTTCATTTATTTCTTCAGCTAGATTGAGAAATATTTCAGTGTAAATACTTCGATAAAGTTATTTTTTTTTAAAATCATTGTTTCCGATCTATAAGCCATTAATTTCATTTTTTTTGTCCAACAATACATTTCTAGTTATCACTTTAGCATTATTAATATTTTAGAATAATTTCATTTATCTTGATGTGTGCTTAAGGAAGTACTAGGTTTCATATTTAATAAAGCAGATAATGTATATTAATGATATGCACATCTCAATATGGATCACACAAATTTATGAAACTGATTTTATTTGCATTTCAAATGCACATTATCATAATTAGGAATTGTTATTTTAGTTATAAGTACTCATATGTATCATCGA
The DNA here is from genome assembly GCA_019974015.1 of Nephila pilipes. Classification (NCBI taxonomy): domain Eukaryota; kingdom Metazoa; phylum Arthropoda; class Arachnida; order Araneae; family Nephilidae; genus Nephila; species Nephila pilipes. The sequence goes on along the minus strand of BMAW01040263.1, from coordinate 177,452 downwards.
ATCTTATACAATTACAGATAAATACATATCACTGAACCTAAAAATAAATTTTCATAATAACATTCTGCGCAAAACACGTCCTTCACTCGGAGATTATGATATATACACATAAGTAACTTTATACTGTCCTTAAGCCCTTTCAATCATCCTAGTAGAAGGCTTGCAAACATTAGAACAATTGTTTTTATCCACGCCATTTATTATTTCTCTGATTCCCAATTTATTTGACCCATCGTCACCAATCAACTGCGTTAAGGTCAAAGCAACTTTCTTCGCATAATCCGAATGAGGGGAAACAGCTTCACCAGTGAGCATTCTGCAGATGGTCATCTGTATACATTCATCACCTTCCATAGCGAGCGCAAACCTCGACATACTCTCCAGGATATCGTCAAGATTCTTCGGTACATCCAAACTTCTGAATCCTCGGTTATTAGCCGTTGTAGAAACCGTTGGAAGAGATGAGTTACCCATCGCGTAGTTCATAAGAACTGGAACAATAGCTGCAGCAACGATGGATAATGGCAGAAAGGCTGCAGCAGCAATTTTGGGATCGGTGATCAGTTTTGAGAAAAGTCCAGTTTCTGCAGGTTTTGCAGTACCTGACACGTTTTTAATCGCTGCCATCATTTGCATCATGTGATCCGGAGTAATCCAGGAAGGGGCAGAAAATGGATATCCTTTAATGTCACTTGTGATTGATGGGAAATTAGGCAATCCATAGTTGTTTAATTGGCCATTGCCAGTATACTCATTGAATATTGGATAATCTCCTCCACTCTGCGGCTTACTCTTGTATGAGACAGACTCAGAATCATGAGTGGATTGGCTTCTTTTGTCTCCAATATCTCCATAATCTCGTGGTGGCAACGGTAGATCAGTGCTATCATTCTTTCGATCTGTTTGAAGTAATTTAATGGTTTCGGTGTTAGAGGTTTTTGAAGCCTCATCGGATGCCAGGGCATTGAATAGTATATTTAGGAAAATAAAGCATTTAATATTCATACCCATGACTTAAAATATCTCAAAGGTAGAAGATATTAAAGTTGGAAAGATGGAAGTTCGAATGATGCTTACCCAGAAGAATCTGCAGCTTTTATACCCATGCATAGTTTCATGTATGATGTTTTTATGTGAAAGTGTCACCACATTTTTATATTTTATTTCTTACTTCCTTGACAGAATTGACAATGACATGCATTACGTAATTGAAATAGCGTTCCATTTACGATGGAAGGCAAAACACGTGATTTCGTGTTCCGTGCGAAAATGCACTGGCAGCTAATAACCTTCTTTCAACCATTTTTCTCTTATTACTTTTTATGATCTGGATATGAAATTTCTTGAAATTGTAATATGAAAATGCTCGATCAAAGTATTTGAAATATACTTACTGAAATTATATTACATCATTTTATTTTCTCTTACTATACTTTAACCTGGAAAATTTACAAAGTCATTTTCCTTAAATGCGCAAAATTCGTACCAAAAAACATTTAATCTTATGACTACATAATATTTAACATTTGAATCAATTTTAAGCAAAACACCTAAGCTATTTATTAATTATTCAGTTAAAGTTTCATGATTCTATAATTATAAATAAGGTTAAATATGGATTCCAATAATATTTCAAAAAATTATTTCTTGATATTTTGAACAAAATAAGTGATCAATAAAAGATGATACTTGTAACTTACAAAAAAAATTTCAGTTCGTATTGTGATTTAAATGTGATTTAATTTTGTGTGTGAGTGTGAAATTAAACTCCTTACACTCTATCTTTAATTACATTACACAGCAGTTTCTAATTTTTATGTACAAAACGTTCAAGTAATATTATCAATAGAATTGCCGCGTACAAAAATAGAAATGTTGAAGTTAAAGTTTTGGAGAATAAACTCTTTTTTTATATCTTATAATATATATTTTTCACACGATTTTGTTTCTGTTTTGCAGTAAATAATTTGATTTTTAATAATAATATAAAAATAAATACTTTTAAACTTTTTAATTTTAATCAGCACAAACAAAACAATTAGAAGAAATGTCTACATGAAATGTAAGTAACCCATTACGGATTTATATGAACTGTAATTATTCACAATTTGCCATTCATTCTCATTGTGATTTTACTATCAATGTAATTTTCACAATTGAGTGGTTTTACTTCATTCTATTTTTGAATATTTAATGGTAAAACAGTGTTATTTTAATGTAGTATTATCATTTATATTATGCAAGTATCAAACATTACTTTATTGATTAAAAATTTCGTGATCTCATACGTAAAGGTTTGCAGATTTTAATTTTGTCATAATAATAATTACCGAATTAGAAATTTCCTTCAATCTTTGTCAATTGATTAATTTAATTTTGTTTATGAGCATTTTCTAAACAAGTTAGTGCTGTAAATGCTGAACAACAAATGTATTATACTGTAAAATTAATTGAAATACAAATTATTTCTTTATATTAATTAACTTATTAATGCAAGTTATATAAGATATAAATAATAATGAAACATTATAATCAATTAATTATCACCGTCGTAATTTAACAATAGGAAAACAATGGTCTCAATTCGAAAAAATACAGCTCAGACTCATCAACTTTCCTCAACTTGAATTAGGTTTAAAATTATGACGTCAATGAAATTATGACCGTTGCCAATTGCACTTCCATTTGTGTTGCTTTTAAATGCGACATTAATAAAACAATATAGCACTTCTCTATTTAAACTGAACTGAAAAAAAATTCAATTGAGGTTATGAAACCCTTTCTCCAATAAATTAGAAATACCGATAAATGTAAACTACTTTCAATTCAAAACCTTTCAATGTAATATATAATGTAAGAAATTTATGTATATATGTATGCAACTGTGCACTACTATTTTTTCTCTAATTATTTGCAATGAACTTAAATTTAATAATTTCCATCAATTAATATTTTTTTCTTAAAATTATATTAGATTCTCATAATAAACTAAGTATTTGTTGAACAATCAAATGATGTTTTACCTTAACTGGCATGCAAATCTGATTTCACAGAAATGGATAAATTAGGTTGTAAATCATATGTTGTCAGTTCAAAAAATTTAATAGTTATATGTCTGAAAAGTATGAATTTGTGTTAATGTTTTTTGGGGAAAGCTGCTTTTATACTGAATATATATATATATATATATATATATATACTGAAAATTTATGAAAGAATAATTTAAAATATTTAAAAAGACAATAATCCAGAAAAAAATGTAACAATGAAAGAAAAATAAATGAAAATATGGAACCCAGCAAGTCAAAAAGCAATATCGGGCTGAGGACCGAATAAGCGGGGTTAAACTAGTTTAATGGTACCAACCTTCCCCCTTTGCGACTTGGTAGGCTGATATATATATATATATATATATATATATATATGAATTTATATAGCTAGAAATCTGCAAGAAGTAGATGAATATGTAGTAATATAATAATGTCGTCTGAGTGTCCATCAACATCATTGAAAAATGTGTTTTTTTAATATGTGTTTCAGATTAAGTTTGATTATTCATTTTAATTTAGTGTTATGCTGGAATGTTTATGTTAAGCTTTGTACCATGTTTTTAAATAATCTGCTTTTCATTCTTTAATATGCAATTAATTTAGTTGTTAATATCGACGATTATATGTATAAGTAATTAAATGTTGCGTAATCGATATTCGCAGTTTATTTTTTTTACTTAGAGCAAAACATTCTTCTTTCGCGCAATGTAGAGATTTCAACAATTTAAATTAAATTTTAATGAGCTTAAAACTAAACGCTTCAATCAGATATCAGCCAGGCGTATTGAAAATTTCAATTTCCTTGTAACGTCTACTTTTAAACGATTTTAATAAAAGCAATTATGTTGTACAAGACAAACCAAATTAAATTATTTTTAAAATTTTAAATGGAACGTCTTACAATTTCGTTATATATATTATATATATATATATATATACCCTTTATAAGAGCTATGATAAAATATTTTATTTCATTAAAAAGCAGTATCTCTCAGATGCAACGTGACCGAGGAAGGGAAATTAAACGTGACAAGTGTGGTGTTATGAAAAAACTGCTAATTCTCATGCTAAAGTAACAATATCCAAGACCTTCACTATAAAAGTGAATTTCATAATTTTGTCTGTAAATAAATATAAATATAAATTAAATTTAGATTTGTTTATTGCTGGTCAGGTGCTCCCCTTTCCTTAAATACTATATATTAAAATTGCCAACTTTAACTAATGCTGTTTCATTTAATGCGATTTCGGCTTGGAACGAATCCTTGATGAGAAATGAAGCATTTCTGTATTCTTGTTCACTTAACAGTTCACAATTTTAAAATATGCTCTGAAGATCCATCATAGTTGCAGAAAACTGCAAAAGAATACTGTATTTATTTAAAGGCTTTTATTGTAATTTATTTAATTTTCGAAAGCAGTATGTAAGGACATAATGCATGCAATAAAAGAAATGATCTGAAATATTAATAAATGAAAGGTAGACGAGAAAGAAATCGCTAAAAGGCAAGTATGTATTTAAATAATTTATTATATGAGGTTAAAAAATATAAATATCAAATATTTTTCTGAATAGCAACTTATTATTAAGAGGTTATTTGGTATTTCAAGGAGCACATGTTTTCACAAATATGTGGTAATATATATAATAAATAATATGTGAATAGTTTGAAAATTAGGAAAACGTATTGACAATATATGATGATGCCTTATGCTTTATAAATCATTATATTTTATTCTTTGACACGAAAAATCAATAGAACTTCTCTTTCTATTCATTCTAAGAAATAAGAATATACAAATATATTTCCCTCTTGAGTAACAATAAATGGTGATAATAATTTAATACAATATAAATGTGCTTGTACAAAATTCCCCAAAGTAAATAAATAATTTTTGGATACAATAATTCACATTATTAAAAGTTATACTTGAACCTCCACATAAACTCATTTACATTTCTAATTCGTTTACATAATAAAACAATAATATTCATTATTTTTAGCAAATAGTTAATATGATTATTTCGAAGATAATAAAAGCACGTTTCGGAAATTTTAACTTGCCCTCTCCATATATATATATATATACTTGATATATTCCTATTATACATTAATGGGATTTATGAATAAAAAATAAGAAGAATGTCTCTGATTTATAGAGATATGTAATTAAAAACTACAAATAAATCGTATTTAAATATTCATTGGAACACACATATGTATTAATTCCTGTTAATTAGTTTTTTTAAAAAAAAATTGGCTATTACTTAAGAAAAGTGGAATTAGTTAATGTAAATAACATAGCTCATAGAAAATTTAACTATTTAGAGTATAAAACTAAATATTGCTAAGAGTAAAAACCTACGTTAGAACTTAACGTTTAAATTCATAATCCGAATTTCTGAAAATTTATTTCTGAAGTATTTAAGTATTTGTTTTCGTATTTTAGCTTTGTTGGCAAAATATAATGTATTCTAAGATGGAATTATTAACCTTTATTTTTTTCGATGTTTCATGTTATGATATTTACAACGTGCAAAAAAAAAAACAGAGAAATAAAATGTAATATTTATTTACAAAATTAATATAATTTATTTTTCCAAATTAAAAAGTCAATCGTAACTTAATATTTTTGCTCATTCCCATTTTTCTTATTAAGATATTTTGTGAAGATAAATTAAATTAACTATCTTTGTAAGATTTTTGCTCATTCCTGTTTTTGTTACTAAGATCAGATAAATTAAATACTAATTATAAATAAAATTACTGAAATGTTAATTATTACCAAAAGATAAATTAAATTCTCATTATAAATAAAAATACTAAAACTTGTTGAAAACATAAATTTTTCGTAAATAGTAAGGGTATTTGCAAAATTAAATTCTTACAGAAATAAAAATATACTATATGTTTATCTTAAATTCTCATAAAAATTTAATTATTTTTAATTTTCTGATTTAATTTGATATTGATCGAGATTCGAAAAACAAGGTTCAAATTTAACTTAACTATGCAATTAAATAAAAATTATTTTCCTTCAGTTAAAATATTAAAATCCTTTTTATTTGAATGTAGAACTGTTTATATTTATACTCTTTGCTTAAATAAGTAATTTTACTAATTACTTGATTTTTATTAACATAGTCTGATTTATTAAATTAACTATACTTCCGTATTTGAGTAAACCTTATGGAATGGAATTGGAGTAACAGGGAATATTTTCAATAACAAGGCAGTAGTGCTTAAAATAAAGTTTATTTAATCAGTAAGCAAACATATATAGGTTTTTGCAAAACATTTGATGATACTTTTTTGCTACAATGAAATATAATATATTTTTTTTTCATTCCTTAATTAAAAACACTAAATGACATTAAGCATTTTTTTTCAATCGCAGTTACAGAGATTGCTCTTTACGGGATAGAAAATACAATAAATTTGTCATCAGTATTTGTTAATATACGAAGAATATACAGTATACAAGATAATAAAAATATCGTAGCAATTTTAAGTTGAAGCAGTATATACCACATCTTAAAAATAGATTGTTTTCTTCAGTAAACATTCTTATCTATCACATATATCTTGATTGTACCTTAGAACTGTTACATACATTTGAGCAATTACCATTTTTTATGCCATCGATAAGATTTTTTATCTGCAAATTATTTAATAAATCATCTCCAACCAAATGTGCAATTGTAGTGGCAACTTTCTTAACATAGTCAGGCACTGGTACAGCAGACTGATCACATGCAACTTTGCAGATAGTCTTTTGAATGCACTCATCCTTGTCCATTGCACGAGCGAAACTGGACATATTTTCTATGAGACTCTGTAGACTGTGTGATACAATATAACTTCTTGCCTGTCTGTTGCCGGCTGTTGTAGATATAACTGGTGTGGATGTACTTCCCATTAATAAGTTCACCAAGACGGGAGCAACTGCTGCAGCAACAATGGAGAGAGGTATGATGGCTGTTGATGCTATATTTGGATCAACAGTAAACTTGGAAAGCAATCCTGTTTCTTCGGGCTTTGTTGCTACCCCCGCTCCCTTAACTGCCAACATCATTTGTAGCATTTGATCTGTATTTGATGGTTGAAACCCACCTGAATTCAGTGGATAACCTTTGTAATTGTTTGCAAAAGGTTGGTATCTTGGAGGGCTATAATCGTTATAAAGATCATAACCCTTGTATTTACCAGTACTTGATTGATCACCATCCCTTACTGTTTTATCGTTATAAGGACTAAGTTCAGGATCAGCATTTGAATCGTCTTTGTATTCACCAATAGCACCGTAGACTTTCGGAGGTGGATACGGACCGTAATTTGTTCTTCCAGCTCTCTTCAATGCAGTAGTATTAGAAGTAAATATTCCAGAAATATCATCATTTGTTTTCACGTAAGAAAATAAACTTAGCATAATCAAGAATTTTATATGGCATTTCATTCTTGGGAATCACTTCTATGGGTCTTAAAATGCTTCTATAGGAAAAACTGAAACAGTTAAATTTTTGTTCTTCTCGAAGCAGCTATATCATTTTATACTGGTTCTGATATCCTATTTGTTACGCCTATACATTTTTACGCGCAAATAGCATTATTTTTATTCCCTTTTTTACTTAATTTATTCTTGTAATACAGATGATAGAGACACGCATTGTGATTTCTGGATTTATACTTCCAGTTAATGTTGAGAATAAAAAAAAAAAAAAAACTATGTCGCAAGTTCGTGACAGTGAAAGTTTTTGCCCAGATCATGAAATCACTTATACTTTTTTCATCACGTCATTTTTATGTTATAAATGGTAATTTTTTTCCATTTCTTTGCTAAAATCGTTAGTATATTTGAAATGTGGTAAAATGAATTTATTTCATTTAAATGTTTTTAAATTGTTTTTTATATGATTCTATTGCTGAAACATATAAATTTTTTGACGCATTTGAGAAGGTTCTGCAAAATGAGTGAATTTTAATGGAATAACTTATTATATGCATTAGTTATGACTATGATTTCCCTTTCTTTCGAGAAATGTAATTAAAAAAAATTAAACAATTTCTTTAATTTACGAAAAAATTTAATGTTTCAGTTACATTTCCCTGAATTTAATTATTTGTGTATTTTCATATTTCGAGAAAAATATCAAAAACTTAACTATTTGCATTTCTTAGTTTCCATGTGCTGCAAATTACTTTTATCTTATATAGCAATAATGAGACTATTAAAAATGAATAAATATACAAATAGAGATGCATGTGCATAGAAAATTCAATGAGTACAAATATTTTCATCGACAAACTTAAAAATTTGTAAATAACTTCTTTATAGAATGAATAATTTTGTATGTTGTAAATAGTTTTGAAATCCAATACATATTTCAAATGATTATTGTTCATTACTTTATAATATACATCTTACTCAAATATTTACTTAAATTGGAGCAAAAAAAAAAACCGAATTAAATAAATGTACTTACAACTACTATTTCGCAATTTCAGGATTAAAGACTACTGTACTTAAAATGTTCCACATATAAATATGGATTAAAATTTGTCTAATGATTTGAGCAAAAATAAATGATCTAGCATTAAAGCATTATAAGTATTTTTTCTTTTAACAGAATGTTAATGTGCGCGTGTTTTTTCACGGTTTTAAATTTATTATTTTTCTACGTTATCTCTGTTTTAAATAAGAAATATTTTTTTTTTTCTCATTCAAATGTTTTTTTTTGGGGAAAAAATATTTCTTATTTTTAACTTTTCTTTTATTATATATATATATATATATATATATATATATATATATATATATATATAACAGGTCAATTGAAAAGTCCCCGGCCTACTATAGTGAAACACATTTTTTTGGCAAAATTAGTTTTTTTTTTTTATTCAACATAATTCCCTTCAAGGGTGATACACTGATTATAGCGACCCTCCAACTTTTCGATACCATTTTTGTAGTACGATTTGTCCTTTACTTCAAAATAGGCCTCAGTTTTAGCGATCACCTCTTCATTCGACGAAAATTTCTTTCCAGCGAGCATTCTTTTGAGATCTGAGAACAGGAAATAGTCGCTGGATGTGTAGAATACGGTGGATGAGGAAGCAATTCGAAGCCCAATTCATGGATTTTTGCCATCGTTTTCACTGACTTGTGACACGGTACATTGTCTTGGTGAAGCAGCACTTTCTTTTTCTTCAAATACGGCCGTTTTTCGGCGATTTCGTCCTTCAAACGGTCCAATAACGCTTGGCCTGGGACTTTTCAATTGATCTGTTATGTATATATATATATATATATATATATATATATATATGTGTGTGTGTGTGTGTGTGTTTGTGTGTGTGTGTGTTTGTGTGTGTGTGTGTGTATTTCATTACTACATTTTTCTGTCTTTTATTACTGGTATTTATGGCCGTGTTAATGGTTTCTTGAACTCATTGGCTGAGTTGTTTCCGTCACGTTGTTGATTTGAGTCCTAAAAAAATATCAGTCAAACGAATGATACGCATTATGTATAGGTACTACAGCGGCTCTCATCAACAACATTGCCAGAATTTAAGGCTCCTTAATAACTAGCCTGTGGGAGAATTATTGGTGGAAGCGCAATAAAAAGTGACCGGTCAACTTTTGTATGGACGCAATGGACAATACGCTGCCGGTTCTCCTAAGTCAAACAACTCTTTCGCCCTCCAAATGGTTAAGAGCGCTCAATTGTTGAAGTAATGACCCTGGACATGATCACTAAATGGCAGTATAGCCTATGCCCTCAACGCTAAAGCACTTGCCTTCATGTGTCTAATAAAGACAACTGTACATATATCACAAGTAGTGATTTCCCGGTAACAGCACACATGTCAAAGAGTCTCGCCACTCAACTATAGAAAAACGAGGATGTTAAATGGAAGCAAAACTCAATTCAACAGGAAGGGTATGTGTGTCAGTTTCTGTAATGGTTTGAAAAGCGAACTTCTCTATAAATATTGTTCAGAATGCTACCCTTCGTTTATTGAAAATAATACTGGAAGGGGAGTATGCTGCAGCTCTCTTCGACAACAACGAATTAAGTAAAAATTCCTTGTACCTGGCCCGAAAAAAACGTCTCCTTCAGTCTGGTTGGTAAAACTCCCCCAAAAAGAGACAGGTAAACTTTTCTTTGGACCCTATGGACCAAGATGTGAAACGCTGCTTGACCTCCGAGGTTAATAAATTTCTCCCCGTCCACAAGAAAACTTTCCAACGCAGAACAACCAATGGTGAATTTTTCTGGACAAAATGGAATTTCTTAAACTGAGTGTTGTATAACTAAATTTGGCTGAAATTTTTAGTTGAACGCTTCCTTAATAGTCATAATCATTCAGTTTCCTTAATATACAGATGACTTGTTTAACTATTTTATACGTACATCTTTAAAATTCAAGCGTTACTATTTTGTAATTACTATTCTTCATTATCATAAACGGGTTCGAGCCTTGACCGCTAAAGACCCGCCGTGTAGCTAGGGCTGATGCACGTTAAATCTATCAGGGCCCAATGTCATTTCGTCATCCCGTTGGCGATTTGTGGAAGTTAGGTAAGGGGATGCCAGCTCATATGTCGTCCTCGTCACTTGACCGAGGTTAAAAATTACAAGGTACGTCGCCAATTGCCCTCTTCTAGTGCGAGGTTAATAAAAAATAAACTAAAACAACTAAAGAAATCATTATTATAAAATTATTTCGCTTATAAAACCACATTAATATTTATTTTTACAATTTATTCCAGCCTATTATATCCGTGAAACAAACGAAAAAAGGACATTTATTCTTTATCTAAAAACTTAGAAAATAATCGCTTGGTCCTAAGTGCATTGTTATGAAAATTTAAAGACGATAATTAATCTGTAATATTTAATAGTGTTGAAATGAATGGTGGTTATTTATTGAACTTTTTCAGCTATTAACACTTAGTTTCGCCATTGTTTATATGTTAAATATTTTCAAGAGCCCTATTTCTGTATCACTCAATGGTTCATTTAACACTTACAATTTTCCACACAATTTTGATCCACGATCAAATGAAGAAATTATTTTTGGTTTAGTAATCATTTGAGGGTTTGTGTGATCCTAGAATATTACGAAAATTTAGGTTCATTAAAATTTTTTTGGTATTTTTATTAGATTTCTTTAATAGCGGTGTAGGTTTACAATCATGCCCGTAAGATTTTTGTTTCTATTCAAGTGTTGGTAAAACAGGGAATGTCACCGTTTTCGTTGGAATGCAAAATGTCATTCCGTTTACGAATTTCAAATGTGTACGCAGGAAAAGTAAGTCATCCTGTCTTCTGCACTACAAAAATTGAGTACTACATTCAAGCGAACCACTGCTCTTCTGCCATGTAGATGTTTCGAGAGGCGCGTATTCTGGGATGTGTGTTGATCCCGACAATAAACATCTCGATGTCTCCCAATTTTCTCTGCTTTATCCCTCGTATTATATATAAATAATAAGTTTGAGTCTTAAAAGGCATGCTGTCTCGACCATGACTACTAAATAATATAAATCCAATTTAACACCCCCATGTATATATATATATATATATTAAACGTTTTAATTTTTTGCTTTATAATAATTTCTGATGAAACTTCGGTGATGGGACTTTATGTGGGATAAGTCTACAATTACAGTTATAATATTTGAAGGGATGTCGAATATGAAGAATTCTAATTATTTCTAAAAACATTATTAGCTTACTTTAAGTGTATGAAATTTATAAGTATTTTTTCTTCTTTTTTGTATGATATGTTTTATAACTTTTAAATAGAATAATGATTATATTAATAGATATATTTCAGAAATGTCATAAAATTAGATGCATTTTTTTTTTACTTTTAATCGTATAGTCCGACAAAAAACACTTTAAAATTGTACATTACAATAGTACAACTACACTCATGTGATGAATTGATAGAGTTTCTATGAAATTGAAACATAAGGTTTGTTAATTTTAAGTTTAATATTTGAAACTTATTAAACTTAAAATTTGTGGGAGTAGTAGAATTTTTTTTTTCTTTTTTTTCATAAATATTTTTAAATATAATAAAATTAAAATAATTAATAGCTTAAAATAAGAATATTCTCAAAGTTGGTGACAAGTTTTGAATTATAAATTAGCGTATATTGTTCAGAATTAATTTATCTAAGTAATTAAGAAAAACTGTATTAATCTGTGGAAAAAGTTTATAACAATTAAGTTGTAAGTAAAAATAAAACTTTTGAGAAATATTATACCTATAATACTTAATAAATACGTATGCATTTTTATCAGATTTTGTTATTATGACCCTTTTTGTACTCGTAGAATAACACTGAATTGAAAGGATTAAAACTGTACAATTAAAAACTTGCATACTTTATTTAGCCAATTATTAATTCTTTTCACATGTCAGCAAAATTAATTTCTTCAAATGAATTTTTTAAGTGTTACGTTATTTTATTGGAAGTAGTTTAACTAACAATATATTTCTTTTTAAATTTTATATTACATAGAATTTGATGTCATGTGAATATTTATCAGAATCGTTCTACGGAAGGTTTCTTAAAATTTTAAGAAAAAAAATTCATTTTTCTTATAAAGAGTAATTTTTCCTTTTTTAATATACCCTTCAACAAAATAATATTTTTGGGCGATTTAAATATATGAATATGGAAAGAAACGTAAATTCTTAAAACTTAAGCACAAACCACTTTACCATGATTGAAATTAATGAATTAGAATTTTCAATATGATTTATTGTTCAACTAATACACATATTTAAAAACATTCTATACATTTTTTAATATAAAATTAGCTAGAATTCTAAATTTTCAAAAAGAAATATCATACATTACAAATTACACCCACTCACAGACACACAAACACACATATATATATATATATTTACATTTCTTTTGTTCAATTAGCATAATTGTTATTATAATAAAGAGACATTTCCAGTATCATTGCAAACATTATTGCAATTTCCCTGCTTCACGGCATCAACAAGATGTTTGATTCTAAAATTAATCAAATAGTCATCTTTAACCACCTGAGCAATTGTTGAAGCTATTTTTTTCACATATTCGGACACACGCAAGTTATATTGAGCACTAGCAGCCTTACAGATTGTCTTTTGAATGCATTCATCGCTGTCCATTGCTCGTGAAAAACTTATAATACTTTCCAAAAGCACATCGAGATTATTCGAAACATCCAAGTTTCTGAACTGCTTGCTGTTGGCAATTGTGGAAACCGTTGGAGTGGATAATCCTCCCGTGAAGTAATTCATCAGAACTGGAACGAAAGCTGCAGCGGCGATGGACAAAGGTATGAAGGCGGCGGCTGCAGTTTTTGAATCTGAAAACAACTTAGAAATTATTCCGGTATCTTCTGGTCCTTCGTTTTCTTTCATGCTTTTGAGGGCCATCATCATTTGCAGCATTTGATCAGGAGACATTGGTGGAACACCAGCAAATGGATAACCCTTGTAGTTATTCACGAATGGTGGATAGCTGGGAGGTCCATAGTTGCTGAACTGATCATAACCTTTGTATTTATTATAACTTGGATTCACACTTCCTTGCTGGGGTTTGTCATTATAAGGAAGTGGCTCAGATTCGTCACTAGAGTCATCTTCATCATCGCCAATAGCTCCGTAATCTCTTGGTGGTAATGGCGAAAAAGGACCATAATTCTTGCGACCGGTTCGCTGTAATTCAGAGATATTTGATGTAACATTATTTGAAGATGTTTCCCATGCCACAGTATAAGATGACGCGATCATCAAAAGGAAGAATTTTGTACATAGAGGCATATTACAGGTTTTTTTTTCTTCTAAAACTGTATATAGGAAGATGGAAAAGAGAAAAGCTGTTTGATGCTTACCTCGAGCATACACAGCTTTTTATATTTGAAAATGCCCCCGCGTGCGTGATGTTTTTTTTAAACTTTAAACCTCCTTTTGTGCGCATACCGCGTTTTCAGTTCATATTTAAGTTATTCAAATGACAAAAGAAGCTAAGTCACGCTTTTTGAATATAAAATGCTGTCATTCTAAAAGTGAGATGAAACAAAATAGTGTATATGAAATATTCGTGACCTATTTTATTAGTGTTATTACAGTTTTGTCAAGGTCTACTTTTAACTTATTTTTTTAATCTTCGTAAACAAAATTTCTTTCAACTGAACATTCACTAAATCTATTACTATAATGTTTGCGTGTATCTAAAATATATGCTAATTAGTTGCACGCTATTTCATTGGCTTAGTTATCTGTTAAGAATTGAATTACATTACAAATCAAATATTCCATTTTATAGGTATTCAAATTTTTATAATTCAAACGTTATGCAGTTAAGCTATCATCAATGAATCTATTGTTCATTATTCATTCGACAAGACACCCAATTCGGCATGATTTATTGCCAAAAATACCACATATTCACACACACAGATTTAAATTTTTTAAAACATAAATCATTCATTATACATGTAGTGATAAAGCATTGATTTAATTTATAATTTATAATGAAGAATCAAAATCAATACCTTAAATAGTCTCAGAACTTTTAACTATTATCCCCTATATGTAAGAAAACATCATTTTTCAAACCAATATAACTTGTAGATAAAACAACGCAGGGACGTGTCACTTTCACGATATAATATTAATAGAAATATGAGAATATAAAAATATGAGAATTATTTACAATAACTCTCATATTTTCTTGAAATTAAAAAAAAAATCATAACAAATTATAAAGAAGTATAAATTAGATACTTTTCAAAATTAAAAAAAATAACTGTTTTACTTATTTAAGCGCATAAGTATTTTACTTATTTAAGCGCATAAGTATTTTACTTATTTAAGCACATGATTCTGAAATACAACACTGATCAAAATTCTCGAAAACAATGTTATTAAATAGAACGAATATTCAACTTTGAAATTATACACACTTTTAAAAAAAAAAAAATTAGAGGAAAAGTATTTTTAATTGTAATTACTTAGAAAATCATAAATGTTTAGTAAGAAAATCTGATTAAAACTTATGTAATTTTTTTCTGTTAATAATTTGTCTAGTAATTGATGCATATATCATAAAGAAACTTATTTTGAAAACGTGTAGAAAAACTTCAAACTAAAATAATTAATAGCTCCCGAGAAGTCTTGAGTGAAAGCTGAAATATTTTGAAGTGAAGAAAATGATGATAAAATAAAAAATAACAAAAAAAAAAAAAAAACTGGTTTAGCAAGGTTTAGATTTTTCTAGATAACTACGAACGTTTTGGTAACAGCATTAAATTTTGGCATCAAAATGCTAAAAAAAAAAGATGGATCTTTAGCAAACATTTTTTTTTTCTCAAGAAATCAAAATTTTATAACATAAGGGTCCTGAAACCCCTAAAACATTAAATTGATTGAAAAGCAATCAAGTGATGGCTTTTTACTTTAAAAAGTCATAAAGCAAATACGAAAATATAATTCGTTCTCCAACCCTAAATTTCTGTAAGCTGCCAGGTTTTTTTTATGTTACATCTTTAGCCAAGTAGTACTAGTATAGAACAGCCCACAAAGCTCTATAGTTGAAAAGTTGGAGCATTTATTGCTTGGAACAGTTTTATTTACGAGAGGTGGCCCTTAAACAAGCACAACGTGCTTCACGCAGATACCTAAAAGTGTTAAATTTATAGCGCCTCAAAGCGCCCTCCATATTTCTTCCCATTTCACAGCTTAAACCCTTAGAGGAGAAAAAGCTTTAGAGTGCAGAAGAAAAGTGAAGTCTCTCGGTATTTTGGAATATAAATCATTTTATTATGATTCGCATCCAAAAGCTCTCAACTATTGGGAGAGATGATTGTTTAGGGCGGTCTATTGAAAAGTTCGAGGTATTTGCATCCGCTGAATGATGTAGGAAATCTCACAGAGAAAAGACTACCCTTAGTGTAGTTACTTAAAAAAAAAATCAATAAATCCGAAAGAAAAGTTTTGGAACTGAGTGCGATTTATGTTATAATACGCATACGTATATTCTTATTACCAATGAAAATACTCGTTCTAATGTGAAAAATTCTCAGTCGGCGAAAGAAATATATCAGGTAAAATTGCACAGTTAGAAGTAGTTAAACCTATGAAGCTTTCGAAAGTAAAATATTTTATTTTCGATCATCGGAAATCCTATTTATGTTTTAATTTTTTGAAGAAATTTATCATTAATCCAAATTATATTTTTTCCGATTCCGTTAAAGGGTAAATTTAGGAAAACAAATGTTAATTATACCTTAAGTTTATCATTACAATTGAGGGATAGCAAAGCACATTATTTAAGATTCTTAGTTTTTGTGACATATATAATTTGAAGTTATAATTTGAGCTTAGAATTACTGTGTGTACCGAATAATGATATTTTGATCATTCTATAAAGGTATAAAAGTAAGTTTTTCATTTAAACGTTTTTTTCCCCTCATAGTTCAATATGAATATAATTTTTGAGATGTATTTGCATTAAGTAACATTTTTTAAAACTATTAATATATTATATGGTTCCAAATTTCTTATGCTTGTATAAACAATACAGAAACATATAGTGAAATAAAAATGTTTTTTTCTCTTAGTAATACTTTAATTTTAGTAATTAAAATTTTGCATAAAAGAAAAATAATATTTCCAAAATTAGTAAAGAGTACAATAATTTTTAAGAGAATATACAGTGATATCACGAAAAACGTTCGTTCACTATTTCTTGGGTATTGTTTTAAATATAAGGAGAAATTTTACTTCTCATCTAAGGATACCTTTTTTGTTTTTTTCAAAATGGTACTTAAAAGCAAATATATGTATCAAAACTTACTTTCTGATGAAAAATTGCATTTTCAGTTCTATAGGATTGTTAAAATATCATTATTAGGCACTCAAGTAATCTAAGCTCTACTGATAAATCTAAAACCTATATGTCACAGGAACAAATATTATTAAATTCGGTATTTTACAACCCCCCCCACCATGTGCTGGTAACCTTAATTTCATTTACTTAAAGTGTATAGCATTATAAAACGGAAAAGTAATCTTTTTTCAAAGACACTTATTTTATTTATCAGACTAACATGATGATAAAATCACATATGTATGTAAATGATTTTACATTTAAATTTAATTTACTTTACTGATTTCTACTTTAACTTTCCCAGAAGGAGTTCATTTTTATTTTCTGATACAATTCCACTGAATCTTTTACTTTACTCAATCACGTTCGTATTGAATTACAAAAGTATTGAAAAGAGATGGAATCATTAAGGTGAATTTTGTTCCCATTGCTGATGATTGATGCTGCCATCTGTTAAATGAAGCCGAAACTAATTTGACATTGATATCATGACAAAATTTACATTGAGTCACAGGAAAAAAATGGATTGCTGCCGCATCGAGTTGTCGACTTCATTTTGTATCGTAATATCACAGTCAATAAAGATTGATTCATTGTTATACACCGGAAACCAAACAGGAGTAAGATAATGGGTAAATATGCTCCAAAGGAAACGAGAAGGGTCTCTCGGGTGGAGAATTTATGTCGAAGAATTTTCGAGGTGCAAAAGGCATCATGTGATAATGGTTTTCTTTTCTTTGTCTTCTGCTGAACGAACGTAATAATTAATGTACAGTACAATTACAGAAATGTTGTTATTGAAATTGTAATCCCTTTCTTATTATTTATAATAAGCATATTTTTATAGATAAAATAATTTGTAAAATCTTATAAGGTTTGAGTCCTTTAATATATAAAATACGTATATGAATAAAGATCAATTTAATATTGCACATTGGTTTCTACTCATTATTATTTTTAATTTTCCAATATATATGCATTTTTTCAAAGAAAGAATTTTAAAGCAAATTTTTCTTCATTTAAAATTTATAATAAAGTTGCAATTTCGAAATTTTATATTTCATGTCAAATGCTTAGTGATGCGCGCATTTTTCTTTTAATCACGCATGAGATATCATTAAACATGAAACCGGGTTTAAAGAGAAAAAAAATGCAAATTTAAGTTGAACAAACATGTCTGTACACAATTACAAAAGATTTTTAAAAGAAATAGTCACTGAAGTGTGATGGTTTTCATCTCAAAAACAGACACTCATCGTTTAAATAATGAAAAACCGAATAATGGAAACAAAGAAAATAAAGAAACAAAATATAAAAAAGTAGCTATCATTTTTAACTTCAAGCAATGAGAAGAAAGAAAAAAAAATATTTCAACACCGTAAGAATTAAATAACTGAAATTTAACAATAAAACATCGTTTCCATTTTTCATTTTGGTGTAACGATACTTCCATCTGGAAAATGGTTTCACTAATGAAAGAATAAAAGGAGTCAGTTGGGAGAGAAAAAAAATTGAAATTAAAAAAAGGACGGGAAAAAAAACCCCCAAAAGTCAAGGATGAGTAAAGCAACTGAGATTTTTGAAAGAAACAAAAGAAACACACAGGCACACACACACACACATATATGGCTAAACGCTACATAAGGAATGAAACAATGGTTATGGCTGTAAATGAAAGTCAGCATAAAGGAATAAAATTGGACCAATTTTTTTATACGTGGAAAAAAAAAAAACATATAAACTAAATTAAGCGGATAGGAGAAAAAATGTCAAAAACTTGCGGAAAGAAGAAAATAGGGGAAATACATTTTAATGAAAATAGGAGAAGTAACTATTTAAGCAAAAACACTCACCAAAAAAAAGAATAAAGAGTGTGTTAAAGAAACAGTCTAAAGAATTATCACAAACGCTTTTGTTAAATGTTACTAAAAGAAATATGCAGCGCCAAAAAATTCAAATAGCAGTATTCATCCCCCTCTTTTAAAGTGGAAGAGATTTTATTACTGTCTTTTAAGCAGTGTCATTTACTTTTTCAATGAAAGAAAGCGTTTTTCCTTTATTTCAAAAGAAAAAGTCCTCCAAAATGAATACTCATGCGTTTCCTGGGGTTAATAAAAATATTTCTTTATAAATGATAGCATATATATGCCGGAGGAAATGATATAGTTTCCTTTCTTTTAATCCAGACGTATATTCTTAAAGATAAAGGAGAATAATATATTAAGAGTGTGTCACTTTTTTTCTCTGCTTAAGTCATTTTACAATTAAATTATCTACGTAACAAAAATAACAGGAATATATCCTCCTTAAATTGCAATCGAATTTAAAAGAAAAAAATTAAAAATTTAGACTTAGATTCTTAATAGTATTTTTAATATCTTTCAAGACTCTTTTTTTTGAATTAACAAAATTAAAATTTCACTTTAAGAATCATCGCCTTCCTGTTTCTTTATTGCCAATAAACTTTATGGAATGTTACAAGTTAAGCAAATTGAATTTGATGACATTATTTGAAAATTATGTGAAGTAGTAAAGCAAAAGATTTATTCTTAATAAAATAATTTCTAAAGTAATACACAGCACATTTAATTGAGTATTTACTGAACTTTTCATAACTAATTTGATGAAATAATTGCTGTATGCGAGTGAATTAATACATTTAAACAACAATATTAAAAGCTTGAATATGACGAAAATAGTTTAAAAAAACCCGTTTTATTTGTCATTTGAAAATCATTGTAAAATTTATGTTTTTAAATCTCATAGCATAAAATTTACTTTTTTTTTCAACAGAATTGTACAGTAAAATTCATGTCTTCGTTAATAATATTTTATGAAAATAAAATCATTTTCTTTCTGAATAATCATTTTCTTTCTAAATTTTTGATGTCCTTTTTTTAAACCACAATTTGTTTTTATGATTTGCATCATTTTATAATTATCTAAATTTAATTTAAAAAAAAAAATATTATTTTCCTTTTATGGCAAGCACATTTTGTACCATTTGTATTAAGTGATTCAATTCAAAATATATGTTCCGTATTTTAAAACAGATGGTTTATTATGTATAATATTTTGAGTAAGTAGATAAAATATATTAATATACAAATAAAAAATAGATATTATGTTTAATGTCATAACATAATTCTGAATGAAAAAAATAGAAGGACAGCGCATCTAATTTATTTTAACATAAGATGTTTATGTAGAATTACGCATATATATCGATATCACTTTTAATCGCATGAAATTATCGATTGAAACGGTTCTTTTAAAAAAGGTGTAGACATTATGATAGTTTAAATTATTTATTTCGGGGAGAGATAGTACTCAGTGATAATGAATAAGAAAACTTTAACTTTATTTTTTAAAAAAATGGACAAAATGTTTGATCAAATACTGCGAATGTTTCACAAAATACGGAATCAAAGCAACATATATCAAAACACATTATATATTATACTCAAATACCGTATCAAACTCTGTAAATGAGAAGAAAATACTGACTAATGAAAATGTAGAAATTGGAGAGAGACATTTAATAAAAACCCAAATTATTTTTTGCCGCACAAGACATAAAGGTGTTGTTTGGATCTAGATATTATTTTTCGATATGATAAATTGAAAAAAAAAGATTGAAACATGAAATTTTTTTCAGATTATTAAGGTGTACCTTGATATTAATTAAAACTGTATCTCAAATCTGAAATTTATTTGCTTATTTTTCAATGGCTTATTTGTATGGAAACTTTGTCAATCATATGATAAACATAGTTTTTTTTAACGAAGATGTAATAATTGAAAATTGAAAAGATTCTTGAAATACGGAGAAATAAAAGAAAATAGAAGAAGAATTCAAAAAAAGTATGAACAGTATTTTTGCCTTAAGTAAAGGTAAATGAAGCTCTTATAATACGTTTCAAAAAGAAAACAAAATCATGTAATCCGATTCGGTATGGTGGTCAGCTTAACTTTAACCAAATATTGTTTTCTAGACGTATTTCTTATGCTATTTATCTTAGTAGTGTCTGGTTTGGATGGATAATGCCTAACTAGGAATGATAAAATCCCATTGTCAAACAAAACACTTATCCGAAATATATGGCATAGCGTAAACTGAGCAAATATTGAGAAGTACTACATTCCACATGCCTTTAATTAATACGATGACCTCAAAATAATAGTATTTGTGTAACTAAAACTGCAATTAGTCTTGAAGAAACATTTATTTATTTCTGAAAAAGAAAATTTTTTAATTATATTGACTGTTATGTGCTGGAACATTTATATGGTTAACTGCAATGTTAGAAAGAATTATAACAGACAGAAAATACATCTATTTTGAGTTGTCTCACAGAAAAGTGCGAGCATGCGAATGAAAAATAATCACAAAAATTAATAAACGCAGCTGTTTTTAAGCAAATATTTTAAGGTACGACATTCCATTACTTTAGCTTAAGTTCTAAGAATACGAAGAATAGTAATAACACAGAAAAGGTGAAACAATGAGAAGATAAATCTCGCGTTCGTATGTCGCACGCTGATTGAAGCATTTTATAAAAAAATTTGATGATATATTTTTCTTTCGCACGGATGAGTTGAAAATTGTATCAATTTTGATGAAAGATTAATTTCTTTTATTAATGACATATTTTACTTAATAAACAATATGTTAGCCTCAAAGGGAATAAATATTTTGTAAACAAATTGCAAAGTAAAAGATGTCAACAAATAGGAAAGTAAAAGGTATAAATTAATAATCAATAGAAGTGAAGCCAGTAGCTCATTTATTACAAAAAGATTTTAAGATTTTCTCAAGTGATAATAATATAAATTGAAAGAAATAGCTATTAAAAATAACAATTATTATTATGTAAAAAAAGCTGTAATTAATTCTGAAGTGTTGCATGAAGTTTAAAAGGAATTAAAAGGCAATAAGGGTGACATTTACATTTAGTTTCAACGCGCAGGTGAGTTTAAAAATTTAGCAATTTATCTGTCAAGCTGAAAATATTTTCTAATTACTCATATAAAATATTGTTTAATATTACTCAACAAAAAGTACATCATTAATGTATAACAATAACAACCAAAAGTTTCGAAAAGTATTTTTGTTTTATTTATTTTTTATGAGGAACGAAAAAAAAAGGATAAATATAAGGATTTCCTTAATTATCGATGAAGAATAACAAATAATCACAAAAAAACAAAGAACGTAACGTAAGAGGGTGGTTCAAAAAGTATTTGAAGACAGATGATATCATTGAGGTAAATTGTAGCTATCATTGTGTGTTGCCCTCTATTAAACAGGGCCGAAACAAATTTCATTTCATAAGTTTGTTTTGATTAGGTAGTCATTTGATGTCGAATTAAAATTTGATTGCTGCCACGTCGAGTTTTCACCATCGTAAGGATGGGTATTCTTGATTATGTATCAGAAACTAAACAAAAATCGAAATATTGGGTTGTTTTCGATGAATCTGCTCCAAAGAAGGTGAGTCAAATCTCATCGACCGAAAAAGTAATGACGAAGTGTTTTAAGGTGAAGAAGGGGCTCATGATCATGAATGCGAATAACTCAGACTAAGACAGTTGTCTAGTGAGTTATAATGCTTCCCTAAAAACAAACCGTTTTCGATCCTACAAGTACAATCTCTTGGATTTTCCAAGGGCATATTCAACGACCCTCTTAATATACGTCATAACCATACCTATAAAGATGGAAATATTGAGCAAGAGCGAAGGTTGAAAAATAAATATATACTCACTCGTTGTGCATTAAAAAATTGTTTAAAAACCCATTAATGAATAATTTTCCTTGTTATTTTTTTTCAAAAAGAGATTATATATTCATTCTGTTTGCATTATGATTTCCGTTTCATTTGCATTGATAAGAGTTTTGGATACAACATTTAAGCATTTTATTAAAAAGTCCAAAATTGATATTCTTTAGAGATATTTTCAAGCATTCGCCAAAATTTCGCAAGTTAATTTACCCACGCAATGATGGAAGAATTGCATTATTTGTACATTTCATTCAAGATCTAGCTAGTTAAATATACACAAATATCACTTCAAAATTATTAGTAACGAAAATCTCAAATCTACGGAAAAAATTGTAAAAAAAAATTAAAATAATTAATTTGTAGAAAATAATAATAAACCCAATAATTTTTTTTAAATAAACTTTTAATCTTTTAATAAACCCAAAACAGCTACTTTCTATTTAGGTTGAAAAATGGTGAAAAACAGGGAGTTCCAAAAAATAACTCAACAAAAAATATTTCTTTTCGTGGGAATATACTTACGAATCCTTTCTTACATCAGCGAAGCTCATTAAAGGGTTTCGAAGCTATACAGGCCCTCATGTAGATTTAAACAATGAATAAACAGACAAACATTCAAATTTATATATAAAACTGAATTCGCAATTTTTAGTACTTTAAATGCGAACAGAATGTTCAAATTCGAATGATTTTACAGAATCAAATTTAAAATGTTGCGCTATCACAAACAAAATTGTATTTAAATTTGACATTCAGAAGGATATTTAACTAAATAGTAAATTTAATTTTGCTAGATTAAATATTTTAAAAAGGGGTGAAAAAATATTCAATTCGAAATGCAAATTTATGGGCTCTTAAGGAATCGGACGTGTTTTAATCAGTAAAACTGTAGCACAATTTTGTTTAAAAATTAAATATAATTTTGATTTAAAGAATGTCATAGAATCCAAACAGTGTTCACATGTACACTCATCATACGTTTGTCTACCTATTGTCACTATCAAGTTACAAAATAGTTTTTCGGTTGCAGATATATTATTATTAATAATGTAAAAGAGAACCCATAATAGGTGATTTTGTTGAACAAGCAAAAGGCGGTAGCTTAAAGTTAAATTAAAATGGATTTATATATTAAAATCTTAAGACAATCTGTGGAATCTAAAATTTAAAATTTTATAAATATTTTGCTTAATTAATATTTCATCTTTGCAAAAACTCTCAGTTACTTTCTCAGATATTAAATATCATTTGTTTTTTATGATTTATCAATTTATTATTTAACTATAAGGAATTTCTACAAAGCATGACATTTCCCAGAACATTTATTGTATAGTGAGTGGATGGATAATCAGAAATACATGATTTTTGTTATTTATCAATTCGTCATTTAACTATAAAAAAAAATTCACTATGAAGCATGGTATTTCTCATAACATTCATTGTATAGTGAATGAAAGGATAATCAGATACACATGATATTAAAAAAATAATTTTGTATTTTCTTTTTTTTCTGAATAAACACAATGAGAGAAAATAATCAGATCTGAAAGAGAAAAGCCGAATATTTCCCAAATCTAATTTGCCTTCATCAGATAATTTGTTAGGTAGTTAATTATATTAATTAGCATTAGATCTAATTAATTATTTTTCTATTTACCATTTTTGTTTGCTTATGCCATCAACTATTTTAGGACCGAATTAAATATATTTGGTGCTACTAAAGATCAAAATTAAATATGGAAATATCTGAGATCAGCACGAATCAACAGTATTTTATGTAATGCGCTACTTCTTAAGGAATTATAAAGTCAATTGAAAGTACAAAAGATTCTAAAAGTGACCAAAATATCATATATAATTTTATAATTTGAATTGTATGACATTTCTAACTATAAAATAAAAATTTCATAACTCTAATTACATTATTTAGTAAATTATTTAAGGGTACGAAGAAGTATGAAGAATTGTAGAATATCATATCTAAGAATCATAGTTTTTGTGATATAATATATTTTCATATTATTAGATAAGCCTGGATTTCTGTGTGCCTATTAATGATATTTTAAACATTCTACAGAACTATAAAAGTAATTTTTTTGTCCAAAAGGCTTTCTCTTAGATGATATGGATGTGATTTATGAGATATTTGAATTTACGTATCATTTTTAAGAAAACTATTACACAATGTGGTTCTGATTTTTTCTGTCCTGTGGATCGTACTTATGCATGTAATGAGCCTAAAATATTTTTTTTCTAAGTGATACCTTAGTTTTAAGAAATATCTTTTTTTACATGAAAAAAAAGAAAATTTCCAAAATTAGAAAGTTCTGTAATTTTTTCGAAGACACTATACGTTAATATCATTAAAAAGTTGGTTCACTATATTTTGTGCATTATTTTATAAATGAGGAATTATTTTGTAAATTTATAGAATAATAATTTTTCAAAAGAAATATTTCTAAATGCAAATATATTTGAAAAATTATGTTCTTATTCAACTCAAAGAGAAGGAAAACATTTCTAACTTAAAAATACTTTTATAGTTCTATAAAATGAACAAAATATCATTATTAGGTATTCAAAAAAAGGAAAAAGACAAGCTCTACAAATAATATTAAATCATGAATGATACAAAAAATAAAGTCTTAAAATCAGCGTTTTATTTCCCCCCAAATTTTTGGTACCCTTAATTTTTTTAACAACGCGCTAAGTTATTTTATAGAGATTCTAAACTTTAAAATGATCTTTCTTATTTTTCTATCATTAATGATAGCAAGAGCTTCGAATGCCAAGGCTCTTTTGTAATCAATATGCATATTTGAAATTTTTCTGGTAGTTTTGCATAATATTTTGATAATTTTTTGCTTGGAATGAGGATTTACTTAAATTTTTATCCAAAAAATACGTAGTTGTTTTTTCTATTGTTTTTTGTTATGGTTTTTCTTTAAGAAACCGTGAATAATACTAACGCAACAAAACCCATGCTCATAATTGTAAGAAACACGACTAAGAAGATGAGAAAGAAATTTCTTAAGAATGAAAAATTATAATTTTTGCAGGAATCTTAAAATATTTAAATATTTTGAAAAAATTCTTTTAATTTTAAGTAATTGCTTGAAAATACTTTTTAAGGATATTCGGATTTTATGTGTTTTTAAATATGTTGTATGAAAATCTTTTTCTTAGAAAAACTTACTCATAGAGGACTGTGTCCGGTTAAATTGTTATAAAGATTACATGGAACATTAAAATGATGCGTTTTATAATAACAGAGTTAATCTAAGCAAAAGTAAATATCAATATTTGATTCAAATAAAAGCATCAATATTTGATTCAAATAAATTCATCAATATTTGATTCAAATAAAATCATCAGTATTTGATTCATTTAAAATCAGCAATATTTGATTCAAATAAAATCATCATATTTGATTCAAATTCATTATTGTTAAGTCAGATTAAACATTTTACTTGTAAATTAGTATATTTACATTTAATATCAAGTAAATTAAAGAAATCAGATACATAAAAAGAGAGAAAGGAATTAATGGAAGTAGATAACTAGGAGAAAGAAATGAATAGAAACACACACAATACAGAAATAAATGAATGGAAGTAGAAGCAAACAATAAATGAATGAGATCAGACGAATAACAAGCAAATTACTACGAAGAATCCAAAATAATTTCATCAGTACGTTCAAACCAAATATGTAGATGCTTAAGAGAAATTCGGGTAAAAAACATCTTAATAATTTTGATTATTTACAACGTATACTTGAATTCTGAACGAGAGGAAATTAATTTTTCCGTTTATTGATTTAAAATTCTTCATGGTTATAGTTTTCATAATAAAATCGAGGTTTTTTTACCAAATATATTTTTAAAGAAATATGGAGCATTGATTCTCTATTTAGCTTAGTAACCCCTGACCTTTGTGTTACAAAGTCTTAACGAAATTTTTGTCTTAAAGGCTGCCTTTTCATTCGTTGTGTTTAAATATAAATTTTCTATTGCGACAGATAATGAATGCAGTTACAAAATGATTATGAAATAAATCAAACAAGTTTGCTAATTATATCTTTATATTTAACTGTTTCTTACATCTTAATGATATTCAAAGTTAGACAATAGATATATATCGTTTTAATTAATAATATTTTACATTATTTTATATATATATATATATATATATATATATATATATATATATATATATATATATATATGTGTGTGTGTGTGTGTGTGTGTGTGTGTATTTATAATTTTGCTTAGATATGAATAACGTCCTTGGATATCTTTACTTAAAATATATGTCATCAGTTCAATTTCTCACTTAACATAATTGATATATAATTAAATATAAATATTTAATAAGCTTCGTTCAATTTTTGTCATATACTTTGTTAAATGAATAGTTCATGTATGTCAAACTATTTTAAATTGATTGGTAAAAACCTTATTATAAAGTTATTTTTGGTTTAAGATATTTTAAGTGACATGACATTGTTAAAAATATTCTAGATATTTGTTTATATTATTTATATCCTGCTTTATGTTAAAAATATTATATAAGAAATTGAAAATAAGAAAAAAATATTAATCAGCAAACATAGAAGATAAATATAATTCTATACATGTGTAAATATTGCGAAATATTCCATGTGATCATAACCAACGAACATTTCTCCTATTGTCCCCCACCCTTCCGGAAAAAAAATCACAAAAGGACTCGAAACAAAAATTATTATTTTAGGTTTATTTAGACTTCCAAAGTCGCTGTACAAATACGACTCGACATAAAAATAAAATTCGAAAAAAAGGAAGAACATGATATCCGTGTTCAACATAGCGTTGAGTTGTAGGCCGCCAGACATAAATCTGCTTTCATTTTTTCCCCGTGACTTGTGCTGGAATCTGGGATGTGTTCTTTTGTGCATTCATAGGTCGACATTTTATCGGATCCCTGCAGGAATTGACAGACCAGAATAAGAATTCTGAAAAATGTCCGAGATTCCGAAAATAAACCCAATTTATTCGTGCATGCTTCGAGGTGGTACATGCATTTTGGTCTTAGCCTACAGTCAATAGATTGACACAGTCGAATTGAGAATATTTTCTTCTTCAAAAGAGCTATTCCAAATTTATACACCGCAGAAAAAGTGGAAAAATATCACATGTAGATATGATTTAGTTTGCCATTGGGCAATATTTGTCTCTTTTTGGTACCAGTAGTTGTAAATAGGAACAAATATATGTGAATTCAAAATGTTGTCGAAATGAATACCGGTGAAGACATCTTGATAAAACAAGATGTAAAAATGAGTGAAACATTTTTTTTAAAAAAAAATTGTTCACTTATTTGAAGGACCTTTCGAAAATATCAAAGAAAAAATATTTGATTATCTCATCGTATTAAATAATAATACCTTATTTGTTATAAAAATTTATTAAATCGCAATTGTTGTTTTTTAATATTCATTTAAATATTTAAAGGAATTCACTATATAAAAATGTATGCATCATGTGGCATAACAAATATACCATTAATTGTTCAAAATTGATCGCATTTAAATCTTATATAAAGAGAAGTTTTGTAAACAAGATATATTTTATTCACTGTATTACATCTTTTAAGAGTGGATACTAACTTATAGCATTTGTTAATAACAACCTTTTGACTTGAGTTTCATCCATTTTGATTTTTAAATCAAATACTCGTATGTTATTGGCAGAGTAGAACAACAATAAGAAATTGTATTTTTAAGAAAGAAAAATTAATAATTTTTTTTAATGCTGAAAATTTTGAGCTTTCGTCAATGTATTTTATATCAGTTTTTATTCCACTATTATCTTTTGTGTTTAGTTATTTCTCGCTATTTATTATGCTTAACTGTATGGATAATAATGCATCTAAACATTGTGAGGAAATAAATGTACATCTATACTTCCATGAAATTAAGATTTAAATAAATATTTATAATAGGAGACCAAGTTTTAACTTAATTAACTATAACTAGCCTTATGGAAAATGGAATTCAAGAGATTTATATAAATAATGGAATGTAATAAAATAAATTTCGTTGAATATTTAAATAATTATGATATTAATATAACTATGCAAATAACTGTGTATTAATGATTATTGATGGTTTATATCTCTCGTAATAGGCGACATTTATCGGATCTAAATTTGAACATTAATACAGACAGTAATGTATTTAAATTCCTAATGGGAGTCTAGGGTCTATGCACTTAATCCTACATTTTATGCATATGGTACTCGTTTAAATCAGAATCAAATGCTTAAGCATCAAATTGTAAATTGGAAGCAGATAACAAAGAATTTATTGCACAATTATGATTACTTCTTTTTAAAATCTTAAAATAAATCATATTTTCACAAATAAAAACGGATTCTAGGTGAAAGCATTCTAAAACATCATTTAGTTCAAATAGAGCCAATAACCGTAATGCGCATAAAATGCATCCACCTAAACGACACTCAATTGTCAAAATTAAAAAAAAAAAAAAAAAAAGAAAAAGAACCAAAATCAGAATAATACACTTAATTTGCACTGCCACTTTTCAAAACGAATCCCTTCGGAATAGAAAATTCAAGCTTATAAAACATTCAGAACATTTGCAAGAAAATAAATAGTCCCACTATCTCTTTCTTCAGATATCATTCTGCACAGGAACATATTCCCTGATGAAGCTCACTCGTAGAGAGATTTATTTCTTCATCGAGGCACTCATAAATGATAGTAAATATATAATGGGAGAAAGCAACGTTCCTCAGGATAAAGGACATAATTCATCGCATTTCCCTGATGCACGCGGTAATGTGTCCTTCCTAAGTGGAGGGATGTCTTCAGGGAAATGGGTTCTTGCACGATGGATCGAAGCGCTTTGTTGCTTCGGTAGATGCGGGTGTCACTTCTTTGCGACTAAATAGGGTATATTTCTCATTTCAGTGAGAGGGGAATAAGAAATTTTCTGTGAACTGTTTAAATGAAGATAAGGGTAAAGAAATATTTCGCTGTCGTGGTGGATTATGTGTCGCTGAGATGTTGTTCCTTTGTTCCTTATTTTGATTAGTTTGTTTTTGCTTTGCTTAAAGTTAATTGTGTTTTGTCTTGAGAAATGATGTTCTTTTTTTCGAATATTCTTTCTGTTTTATTATTTTTTGTTGGATTTCAATTCTTTTAAGGGAATGGAAGGAAAAGGGATCTAGTTCATCTAAGTTGTTAAATTACTGTTGATGCGCTTTGAAATCGGCATTCGGGATTTGAAAAATTAAGGTAGTAAATCAAATAAATGGCGCAATGAGTTTAATTTAGTAATGGTAAAGAAGTACTTTCATATCTTTGTTTTCGCCGATTACATGTGAAGCAATTATAAAACGAGGAATTACAACTATTCTATCATTTCTTAGTTTTTATTTGAAAAATTATACCATTATGTCAATACAATTATTATAAATTGAGTTTCCGAGAAAAGAAAATATTTATTTAAAGTTTTATAAGCCTCAACAGATTTTTAGCACAATCGCAACTGTTAATTCCAAAATAAATCCACTAAATGAAATAAGCAATGCAGCAATTTCAGATGCAAAGAGCGATGAATATCTTTGTTGATGAAATGAAATGAAAAAGAATATTAAGATTCTTCTAAGCGAAGAATATATATATATATATATATATATATATATTCTATATTTATGTATATATATATATATATATATATATACGTGTGTGTGTGTGTGCAAGT
>BMAW01040263.1:112285-136931 GCA_019974015.1 Nephila pilipes | reverse complement strand
TTATTTTAAAAGGTTTTAGATAGTTTTTAAAGAGCAAAGTTTTTCATTTGTGTACATTTGTTGTTTAATGTAATAACATATAACAAAAAGTTATCTTGAATATCAATTCATTTCTTATCGATATGATAAGAGTACTAGGATTCGTCAATATGTTTCTAAATTGAAAATAACTATAACTTATGATAAAATAAGAAATATAATATTTGTTATGAATATGATGTTCTCTAGAATACATTTTTTCGTCCAAGTTGATTTCTTTGAAATAAAGTTATTTCAGAAACTATGACCTACTTTAATTTCTTACTGCGTAATAGTAAGAACTTAATTAAAAGAATAAAACTCTTGACGTTTAGGTGAAGAGGGCTATGTGCGTATTATTTACTTAAATGCAAAACACGATGTCAAATTTTCAAAATTAAACAATTAATTTATATACTCGAATATGTATAGACACTATTAAATGCATTTTTTAACTATTCTTTTCATAGTATCGTAATATTTAACAATAATCATTCAATTAATGTACCGAATTCATTAAAAAAGACTAACAAGATGTGTATTGAAATAAATTAGAAAGTATTCCTTTCTACACATTTATTAAAATGATACCAACTTGTCACATTAAATTTGACATATTTTTCATTTAACTTATGTTGTTTACAAAAAACGAATAGCAAATAAATAAAATAGCTGTTTCAATATATTTAAATCTATAAGATTGGCGATCATTTGCCTTTAACAAACTTTGTAGGTTTATGCGACTGTTAATGTCGGAATATTAGGCAGTGAACTGAGCACAATCACGCACCGGAGTATATGTGTAAAGCTAGTGTCCAAACACGCATGAGACCATTCAATCCACTTTCGAAGTAGGACAGGAACTCACTGGTTGATTTATGTAAGCACGAACCTTCATACGTAAAGGTTCAAGGATTCACTGTCAATCCAGATGCATAGCACCTGTCACCGTCGAAAATTATCTGTGATTGGTACCACTACAACCCTTCTGTTAACTCGCGTAGTTCCGGATAACTGGTTGTAATCATTCTCATCGATTGAGCTTGTCTTCTCAGCAGCATGTTGATGGTTAATGGTGATTGCACCCTCAGGTGTGGGTGAGTATCGTATGCCTTTAGTTGACTTAGAGATGTTTAAGCACATTGAATAAGATAAAACGATTTATGCTTTAACAAGATCACCAATGTGTTTATTTGCATTTTCTATCTGATTCTAAATTGATCCATGTACTTTTAATTTCTGAAATCTTTGAAGAAGAGTAAAATTTTGCTAATTTTAAGAAATCATTCTATTCTTTTCCTATGTGTGAGTTCGTAATAT
Organism: Nephila pilipes; assembly: GCA_019974015.1. Lineage (NCBI taxonomy): Eukaryota > Metazoa > Arthropoda > Arachnida > Araneae > Nephilidae > Nephila > Nephila pilipes. The sequence continues at coordinate 135,593 of BMAW01040263.1, read as the reverse complement.
ATGTGTGAATTGATAGAGAAATAAAAGTAATTTAAATTAATCACCATTAAATTCCACAGAAACGTTCTTCGAGGTACATAAATACACTGATTTAGCTTAAACTATTTATTTTTAACAAGTTTCCTTGTATGTTTATTTGTATTTTCGATCTTATTCTCATTTGATTAATCTCCCTTTGATTTCTGAAGCAATTGTGAATGAGTAAAATTTTTCGGATGTAAAAAAATCATCCTCTTCCTTTCTTATGCACGAGTTCATGATACATTCTAATCTGCAGTGGAATAAAAGCAATTTGAAACGATTATTATTAAATTTCACAGAAAAATAATTTAACGTATTTTAGATGGTAAATAAATAAATATCTATATGACTACTTTTTATGTAAATATTAAAAAAAAGATGATTTTTTTTAAAAAAAATAGTATATTTAAATAATTGTATATCCTTTGGTTTTGCCCGATATTTTGGTAATTTTAATTTGTTAATGGTGATTCGAAATCAATAGAAAGTGTCTGTTAAAAGAAGAAAAATATTCAAAAATGATTCCGAATTACATGTATTAAATAAAATCAGTTCCCTGAAGAATAAATAATAAAGAATATAATAATAAGTAATAATGTAACTGAAATTCGTTATATGTTTACTTTCATTTCATAATCGCCTGAATCAAGAAAAAAGTCACCTATGAAAGCTGTTAGAGTTGCTTAAGGGTTATAAGTTGTAGGAGTTGCTGTTTTACAAGGATAAATTACTAAAGTCTTCAAATTGAATTGCTACATTTTAAATGCACTATATTTTACTATATCTACCAAAATGAATCCAATCTAATTATTAAATGTTATTTTTATTGTGTCTGCAAAATAATTTACTGTTTTCAATAATGGTTTTCATACGCTTAAATAACTCCTTATTGTATTTTGATTGGTAAATTTTATGAATACTTGTTTCTAATTAGATAGTTTTATACATTTAAGAATACAGGTCATTTTATATATTATTTCCCGTATAAATCCGAGTTTATTATATTTGCACAATAAGACATATTATTTCTACATTGGAAAAAAAAATGCTTATTTTGAGTGTGTGTGTTGGATAGTTCTTCACAACAATTGTAACTTTAAGTAATGCTTAAGAATATATACAAAAGGTTTGATAAATTCTAGAATTTTATCATATACTCATGCAATTTTTCAATGGCTTAATATTTTCTGTTGTTCATTTTTATGAATTAGCCCTACACAAACCTTCAGTCTTTTGTATATAAACCACATACAAACTTTAAAAACAGTTAAAATACGTATACTTGCCTATAGTATTACGTAATGTATGATCTATTCAAAATTTATTGCTAAAATGAAGCCCATTTATGAGTACTGAAATTACTTTTCGTATAAAACTGAAAAACAAAATGTCTTACGATTTTTAATTCTTCATAAATATTATACATTGATAAACACTGTGGGGAAAAAAAATTGAATATAATAAAATAAAACTCAATAAAGTTTAATTATAATTTCTTGCCAAGTTGAAGTTTTGTTGTATTTAATCGCGTCCCATCTACTTGAGGCAAAGTATGGAACTATCGTACAGATCATTTAAGGAAAACTACATAAAAATATGAAACTTACCTCGATTTAAAATCGCATTTCATAAATACATAATAGTATTGAGAATTAATGTACTATAATTGACAAAGATTAGGAATTAATGTGAAAAATATGCTATGGGATCTATATTGCATTTGAAAAATTAAATGCAAAGAAGAAAAAATTCATTATTAGATAAATGGTTCGTTTTCATCTGAATTTCTCCCAACCTGTTTACAAAAATTAAAATCTGTATTCAGGTGTTGAATTACATTCGCTGTGTCGCTTTTATTTAAATTCTGTAAAGTATTGCTTTGTTTCGAGCAGACAAAAAAATATATTATAGTTTTAAATCACGTCAAATATATCTTTACAGCAGATGGATTTAAACACATATGATAGAATTAATGGTGCGTTTTGGTATTTTTCGCGCCGAGTCATCATATATTGTGCCTATCACTTAGCACCATTTGAATAAAAATGCAAAAGCAAAATTACTATTATCTTCTATGCTAATAGTAGTTATTTTAAAGCCTTTGAATAATGTTAATGAATCGTAACCTATAACAAAAGGAGACTAAGACTTTCTTATTTTATTGAAAATCAAATAATTTTCTGTAATACGAATATATTATATTTATTTTTAAACAAGTATTTTACATGAGGGTATAATATATAGCCCATATTTATTATATAATGCATTCATAAAGAACATTATAAAATATAAAGAGACAATACATTTAAAATAAATTTATTTCCTTAAAAACTAAAAAATGAATCCATTTTAATAAATCGTTTTGCTATCGATTTTAATTTTCCTAATGGAGCATTGTAAAATCCAAGAAAAATTACCGTAATTTGTCTTAGAAAGCATTTACTATATTAAAATATATTGCCTGAGACATTTCAAACTTTTATGATGCATTTTAAATTTGCTTGACATTGAGCCTGAAAATATATTAAATTTGCATTATTTTCCTTATATATGAAATTAACTTTAAAATAAATTTTAGAAATTTAATAAAATAATTTATGAAACATTTTATTTTTATTCATAAGTTTTCTACATTTGTTTTGTTTCCCTTCGTAGGCTGTGAGCCCAAAGAGAAAGACAGCTTGGTAATATTTCAGTTAAGCCTGAATGAGAATGGAACACACTGCGGTGTATCCAAAATGCTAAACAAACAATCGGTGAGTATAATTTTAAATATTTGTGTTTTTCAGCTTCTTAATAATTAAATTTTACAACAGGAAAATAATTGAGTGAAAAGAAAATCACAAATTTGTTGAGTCAGTTGTGATATAGAATCATTTGCATAGTTATATATAACGACAAGATTTTGGAACACTTTATTCAATCATTAGAAAAATACGCTCCCATTTAGATTAATGTATATTATACAATTTAATAAGAAAGTTATTTGGTTATCTGTATCTTAAAGTCAGATCATTTTCCCTTTTTTATAAAAAAAAAAGTTAGTTACATATTTGTTTCCCTGATTTGGTATAAAATGAGACAATGTTCAATACTTTGATTTTTTCAAACTTTATTAAGTTTTTGAGTAAAAGGATTATTGTTTCCAGTGCATTCTATTCTGTACGATATTTTTGATAAATAAATGTAATTGGGGTAATTATTATGCATAAAATTTTTAATTATTTTAAGAAATATTTAATTTAAGCATTTTTATATGATATATAGTTATATAATTAAATATATATCTTTAATCATATGCTGATATATAATTAAGGATACCAGCACATGAAGAAGAAAAATAAAATACCAAATGTATGATTCTTTGTATGGCTTTTACGTTTTAAAAATTAATCGTAGAACTTAGATTTTTTTTGTGTGCCTTATAATGATATTTGAATCATTCTACTGAACTATAAAAGTATTTTTGATGAAAAATATTTCTTTTCCTTTTAGTTGAATATAGATATGGTTTTTCAGATACATTTGCGTTTAGGTACCATTTCCATAAATAATATTCCATAAATATACAAAATATTTTACTTCTCATATAGAAAACAATACACAAAATATAGAGAATCAACTTTTTAAAAGATATTGCTATATATTTACTTTGTAGTTTTTCAAATTTAAATACTACTCAGAAGAAAAAAAATCATTTAATGTTCACTATATGCATAAGTACCCTTTATTGAAGCATAAGACATTAGAAGCCATATTCTATAGAAGCTTTCTTTGAAATTGTACCTAAATGCATATACACTCCTCAAAAGTGAAGTAGCAACACCAAGAAATTATGCATGTAGCGTCATACAAATTTCAGTAGCGATAGTGGTGAGATGGATATGCAAATGATTAAATTTGTGCGCTCATCTGATCACGTGGTACTCATATTTGGCCTATAAAAGCCAGCAACTTTACTTCTCATAAATAGCATCTGATGTTTTGCGTAGCACTTGAAACTTTGAAAGAAGCTCAGAAAATGTCTCTGAGACGTCAGTTTGATCAATAACATCAGTTAACGACTGGGGAACGTGATTTAATTATCGAACTCCCCGATTTGGGTTTGTCGGTACGCACAATAGCAACTCGTGTTTGGCACAATGTGAGAACCATTCAACGTTGTGTCACACGATGGATTCAGAAGGGTCTGCGTGCACGCTGAAGAGGAAATGGTGCGCTCACGTGCACGTCAGAGCGCACAGATCAGCGCATTCGCGAGTTGACTATTCGAGACACTTTCTCCAGGGCATGTGGCATCAGAAGCCGGTTGCCTCCAGGAGCAAGTGGATCTGTGTCCACCCAAAACCATACGCAACAGATTGCATGAAATACAGTTACGTGCACGGGTACCAGCAACAGGGGTACAGTTGAAACTCAACAAAGGGTTAGACGCTTGGCGGGGTCACATCGTCATAGTACCTGGATCATTGAATGACATCGGGTATTGTTCATTGATGAATCTCGTTTGTGTCTTTGGAGGAATGACTGGTATGGCGGTGAAGCAGAGAACTTTTCAAACCAACCTATTTCACCCAGTGTCAAACCGATCTTACACCGGGAGTAATAATTGAGGGAGCCTTAATGTTTGATAACAGGACGCCTATGGTACACATGGACAGCAGACCGCTACGTCTTTAAGTTGTGGAGCCTGTTGTTCTGTACTGGTTGCAGGGCGCACCCAACACAGTATACCAGCAAGACAATACCAGACTGCCTGTCGCACGACGAACTCTTAACATCCTGACTGGATTTCACTTCCATCCCTGTCCAACAAATTCTCCAGATCTAAATCCCATCGAACACCTATGGGATTTCTTTTGACATGACATGAACCGCGGACAACTAGCACAAATCATGGATGATCTGTGCAGAGCAGTGTATATGGCTTAGAAACGGTTACCTCAGGCAACCATCAATAGACTAATTGATCGAATGCCTCACCAGATTGTGGCCTATATAACTGCCCAAGTTGAGCTCATTAGATACGTAATAAATTGATTTATAAATATATATATATATATATATATATATATGTGTGTGTGTGTGTGTGTGTGTGTGTGTATGCTGGGTGGGGTTTTTTGGAAATGTAAGAATGCGTAAGAAGCATCCGTTCTTTATATTTAGAGTATTTTATTTTTCATGCACAACGATTAACTGAGATTCATGTTTAAAGATCCCTTTTACATATTCAGGCAAAAAAAATATTTTTTTAATTGAGCTTTATCGTCTTCTTGTGAACGTCTTAAGGCTCAAAACAGAGAAACCTATCGATATCAATGTAAATCCACATTGGACGAAGAAGTAACAGAAATTAATGATGCATCAAATGGAAATTTTTAAAAGATGTAAAAAAATAGGAACATCAAAATATTAGTATATTAAGAACTTATGTAATTGTTATACAATTTAATTTCAATTATCGTTTTGGAAGAACAACTGTTATATATATATATATATATTCATTTTGCATCAGTATGTTATAATTTTTTCTTTTTAACTTTTTTGTGAAAAAATATTTCAAATATAATTTTTTTTTAAATATGTAACATTTTTTCACGTGATTCTTAATCTAAAGAATAACTTATTCTTGTGTTTGTATACTTTTCTACATTCTACTTTGGCGATTGAGGTCAAAAAGTATTTTCCGTTGTAAATTATAATCTGCAGAATTTTAATTAATAAAATCTTCATTCATGTGCATCACAATGAGCATGTTGTTATTTAAATGTGAAGTGTAATTTTAATTAGATAAATACAAATGAAAAGGTACAAAACGACACTGTGTATAAATAAAGACTTTATTGATAGTATACACCATAGGCCTGAACACAAAGATCCCATTCATTAATGAGCTGAAAGATTCCTTGTTCCCAGAATTCCTGTGGCCGTGACGAGACCCAGTTCATCACAGCTTCCTTGAGTTCGTAGTCCGAATTGAAGTGTTTCTCTTTCAGGCGTTTCTTCAGGAGATCAAACACATGGAAATCGCCGCAGTGACATGTCTATTCTGTACCGCGGATGGTCAAGCTGCTCTCACTTAACTTGGCTATTTCCGCGTTTGTTATCCTAGGGACTTGTGGATGATCATGAAGCATAACCACACCCTCTGAGAACGGCCCCGGTCTTTTGTACTTTATGGACTTGCGTAGGCTTTGGAGTGCCTCACAGTACACATTGGAGTTAATGGTTATTCTATGCTCGAAGATTTCAACAAGTAGCGGACCTTGGACGTAGAAAAAGATGGTGAACAACAATTTACCTGCAAACGCAACGTCTATGAAGTTTTTAGGGGGAGGTGATGAAACATGCTTCCCCTGCATGCTATCCCACTTAATCTTTGGCTCGTAGTGATAGCACCAGATCTCATCACCTGTGACGATCCACTCCAGGAAAGCGGGATCTTCATATTACTGATGCAGATATTAAAGTGGTAGCCCCATGCGCAGTTCCTTTTGCTGGTCGGTGGTCTTTTTCTTAGCACACTGCACTCACACCTACCGATAATGCAACCCTATTGTGAAAAATTATTAACACTGATCTAACGATGATATCCACCTTCACCGACAACATTCATATTGTGTCACGCAGATTACTTGTCCACCTTGTCGATGAGATCGGCTGTGATGGTGTGTTTGCCCGTCCTAGTCTCGGGTCGTTAGCCAGACTCTCATGGCCTGCTCGTAAAATGACACTCAATTTTCTCACTGACTTGTTGGATTCCCTATCTCTCCCGTATACGGTCACCATCCGGCGATGAATAGCGGTCGGTTTAACACCTTCCACTGTCAGTAATCGGATAATGCCTTGCTGCCTCTCCAATGTCGAATTTTGCAATGTGTGTGCCATCCTGTCCTTACACGCACTGCTACATCAATTGGTCGGTGGCCTTTTTTAAAAGCCTCTGCTTTCTCCTGCGCATGCGGGCACTCGCGCATGCTCTTTTCCACGACGGAAACTTCAATCGCATCTCTAAATATCACGCTGCGTTCTCCCATGGTGGTATAGGCAAATATGTGATTGGTTACTTTGTTACGACATTTTATACCTTTTTATTTGAAAACCTCTTGTACTGTATTGCATTGTTATATGCTTTCCTTTTTATCTCATGAAATATATTACTTTTATTTTATTTTTATTACTTATTTTATATTTCAATAAGTATTTCACAACGAAAAATATATTGGTGCTCTTTAATTATACAAATTTGAAATAATATCACTGTTATACAATTGAAATGCTTTTGCTGATTAAAAAAGTAACCATAAATTAAATAAAAAAACAGCATTTTTTTCGGAAATGATGTTTATAAAGTACTTTCTGTGCATTTCTATAATTTAGAGGTGCTTGTCAACAAAAATACATTTCTATTCAAAGATTATCTTAAGTTCTTATATGTTTTGATGTTTACAATTACTCTTCAGCATATTTTATAACTTTCAAAAAATGATAAACACTTTAATAGCTTATTATAAATTGACAGAGTTTTCTGAAAACATTGTTTTTTTGATATAAGAAACGTAAAAAATTTGGTTTTCTGAAAGCCATATTTATTTAAAAAAAATACAACAAAATGAGTAAAGTATTTTGTGTGTACAAATTTTAAACATCCCACAAAAGTTGATACAATATATTTTCCCTTTCTGAGAAATTGGTTATTTTACATTCTTGACATATTTTGTTTTATATTTCACACTAATCTATTAAGTATATTATAAATTCAAATACTTCATCACTGTAACTCCTTACAAATTCAATGAATATTTATTAGAAGAATAAAATAATATTTTCTACAAACATCTAACGTTTTATTGTATTTACATTACAATAAGAATCATTATAAAACGGAATAATAGCATATACAGAACTTATTTACAAAAATTCTCTGGTTTCCTGATAATGTGAAATGAACACTATTTACATTTTTACTACACATCAAATGTTTTATCGATATTACCGAAATTGGGAAACTTTGGTTACAACTATAACTAGAAGTTTTTAACTATAACATCAAACTATCTGAAAGCGCAGTCCGGGAGTGTAATTGTTTGAACGCATTCGCACAATCCCATTTCAAAGCTAATTTCTTGAGTGTCTCCCCACACGCAGTTTATCTTGGCCGACTAACAATATGTATACATTCAGTTTGTCTAGACACTTTATCATTTTAATTTAGAAAAGTTTCGTTACAAGTTTTCTTTCTTTATTTTTTTTTCTAATAGATATTCAGATATTTAGCACAAAATGGAAATTGATATGTATTATGCATTTCGGTTACGATACGTAGGGAATAGTGCGGAATACAAGGAAAAATAAAATTTATCAAGAGTTTTCTATGCATAAATAAAAGATAAAAATTCCGAACTTAATTTCCGCCTTCCATTATTTTCCTTTTTGTGTCTTCTACTTTTCCAGGATATTATCAACTTCGGTAAAGTTTCTTCAAATGAGCAGTTTCTACAAGTAATAATTTCTGGAGTTTGTTAAAACTACTAAGTATTACGTTTAAGCCCTTTTTTTTTGAATTATTTAATCTTAAGATCTAACAATTTAATATTCTTTAATTATTATGATTAAAAACATTCATGTGGTAGGCAAATATTATTAATTTTAAATTTTCATTTAACAGAATTCGTAAGATTGTAAGCATACGTTTTCGAAGTTGGACATTAAAAATATTATTTTCAATAACGTATTATAATGACGTCTTTTTTTTTTCCAATACCAAACTCAGATTTGAGTTTTAAAATACAGATGAAGAGTTATGTTACTTTCATTAGAAGTCAGATTTGTATCTCTTTCATATTAGATATACAATATTTTAACTAACAATATTTAAATCATATTATGAATACTGTAAGCATTAGAAATATGATAATAATTTGCATAGCCAATTAATAACTTCTTTAAAATTGCTAATGAATACAAAAATTCATTTCAATTTTTAATTTAAAGCACGTATTTATTATATCCTATTAATATAGTGGAAAACTTTTCTTTCAAAATTATTACTTTCAAATATATAATAAAATAATTACCGTACATGAAGCGATCATGAAAGAAAGTTTTTAAATAAAAATGTATTTAAGAGTACATACATAAGTGTAGGATTTTCCAGCTAATTATCAATTAATCCGTTGCATTTTGAATGATATTGTAAAACTAGTTCTTCATTTGCTTGATACATGGCACTATAGATCAGCGTCATGTTTTAGCTCACGCAGCGCCCCCTATTTCGGAAGCAAACTGCTGAGCGCATCGCTATCGTTATCGCTCTCTTCTCTTTTCTACAGACTAAAAAAATAAATCTTACACCCATTAAATTATTCCACTCCTATCTACTCAATAGAACCTTTGAAGTAAGAGTAAATAACTCTGACTCAAAAATAATCAAAATTGTTGCTGGAGTGGCCCAAGGCTCATTTTTAGCACAGACCTTATTTTCTGTCTATGTGAACGACATACCCAAAGTATTCAACATGATTCTCTGCATGTACGCAGACGACACGGCGATACTAGCACAGAACAAAGAACCGCTTTTAGTGGCTCGAGCATTACAAAAACATATCATACAACTAGAAGACTGGTTATCTAAATGGAAAATTGCTTTGAATGCAACAAAAGAAGTATGCCATCTTCTTTTCACACAAAATAAAAATCACAAAAATATGATGTCACCATCAACCATCATAAAATAACTTGGCCCCTCATACCAAATGCTTAGGCGTTATTCTAGATAAAAGACTCACGTTCGAACAACATATAACACAAAACATAAAAAAAGCGGGTGTTCGGTACACCCTTTAATTGTTAGGAATTCCAAATTAAATATAGAAAACAAGTTGATTATCTATACTCTGATTCTCAGACCAATTCTGACTTATAGCTCTCCCATTTGGGGCTTAGCTACCATCACCCTCATGAAAAAGCCCAAAATAGTATAATAATGCAAACAGATATCTCCAGATGGTTCATGTGAAATTTTGACATTTACACTTTTGTTAACTTCCCCACCATTAAGAAAATTATTTATAAAATATCTCTTAAATTCTTTAATATTCCCATGACCGTCAAGAATAACACACTCTTAAATATCTGCTATTACGATCCTGATACTCATTTAAAAATACCCAGAAATGTTTATTTAAATTCCTAATTATTCCATTTAAATTCTTTATTTTTCACATTCAAATCCGAACAAATAACTGAAAGCGAACGCTATACTTATAACTCCACCCACCTCAATCATCTAACAGACCAATCATGATTCACCCTCTCACCTCCACTACATCTAACGAACCCCGACACAAAAATGTTTCGACCAAAGTATAGCCACGAAAGGCAGCTACTCCAGCTGGGAAAGTCGGATACATACCTCCTCTCCTCTTCTCATCTCTCAGGAACCAATCTGTTCCCCGACAACTTTTTCCCAAATCTCAAATTCCTGCACCTAAAATATTTTAATTGTTCACTTCTTAATTATTTTCAAAAAATTTTCATCACAATGCAAATACAATGAAACTAAACGCAGTTCTGGGCTGGAATAAGCTAAAGTAATGCTCCAAAAGTTCTATCTCTGATATATAGATTAAGAGCCAACTGGCTCAGGAGCACCAGTTATATCCTTTCACAACCATTTTCTTCACTTCTCTCCTCTTCGCTCATCACCTTATTTCGGCAGTTTAGCCCGTTAGCCCTCCGCCCTCAACAGCGATGGGTCGGTTTTTCTCCTAATGTAGTTAAGAGAACTATCTAACTCCAAGTGCCAGCACGCGTTTCAACGCCCACCGTTTTCATGTCATAAATTTGGATTGTCATCCATCCTCTCCGATGAACTAGTTAATTAAAGTAAATCAAACTGTATATAGTCCTTTCGTAAATATTCTTCCTTCGTCTATTCATGAATAAAAGCAATGATCCAATTTCAAGCCTCATCAATAGATTGGTAAGTAAATAGAATTCATCATGGAATGCTGTTATGGAACGATATCCTAGACATCAGCTGTACTTAAGTTTAAATAAAGTAAACAATATTAGTGAAGATTCTTCAGAGACTCTATAGATATCAACTGCATTAGGTATCGATATAACAAGAAATGAACACATAAACATATTTTACAGGAAATTCAAGTAAAAATTATCAACTGGAAATACATACATACGAACAGATTAAACTAAATAAAATCTTGTAAAAAGCTTATTATACCCTCAGTTAAAATTAATAATTTAAATTTGGAAATCTTGGCTTATAATTCCCTCACCCCCACTGTAAAGTTAACACACTCGGTAAAATGGTGTATCCACATTGAAGGTATGATAAAAACTTACATTGTAATGCAATGGTATTCAAGACATTTTGAAGTAAATTTGTATTTTGTGTTCGAAAAACAAAAAAAAAAAAAAAAAAAAAAACTGTGAAAGCAATGCCATGACATATAACTAAATAAATAGTTTTATTTCCTTATATATTCTGGCTTTTGGGACTATCAGGGAACAAATTATTTTTCCGTCTATAGAGAGGATTCAAACATTTCATGACTTATCAAATAAAATACAATCGAATCAAATACATATATCACATTTCTCGAAAAAATAAGATGATATGAACGCTTAACATTTCTGATAAAAAGTTATCGAATAAATGTATGTAGGGAATGACAAAAAGAGGAGTCATCTTAAAATCATACCAATTTGATACATATATATATATATATATATATATATATATATATATATATACATTCACACATTAATACACGCAGACACTCACACACTAATACACACAGACACTCACACACACACACACACATATATATATATATATATATATCAAGGGCACATACTTTTTTAAGTTTTACTATTTGCTAATAAATGGAATGCTCCAAACTATATATTTTAAGAAATGTTTTATTTTATTATAAGTATTTTACTTTTCATTTTCAATATTTAAACACTTATCATAATTGATCTAATCGACGGATCAGATCAATTATGATAAAAATTATCTTAATTATCGTATGATTTTTCACATATGCTATCAATGTAATTGTTAAAAAAATATTATATGAACGAAATCAGAGAAACATACATTCGTTTTGTGAATATTCTATTTCAGTTAAAAATCAATTACTGATTACGCACTATTTCCTTATGTATATATTCAGTGACCGAAATATTACTTTCTTAATAAACGTGTTTGAAATAATCAAGTAAGCAAATGATGTATTGTGGAGTTTGTTATTAGAGTTCTAGAATATTTTGGAAAATTTTTCTGAGGAATAAATAAACTATACTTAAAAGAGGTCGCAGTAATGTCGTTCTTAAAACAATTTTATATGAATATTTCTTGCAATTTTTTCTTAAAAATGGACTTTTCTTGGAAACCTTACAAAACAGTTTCACAGGCAAAGATGATGAATCCTATTATTATGAAATAGTAAACAAATAACAGTTATCTATTTATTAAAACATGTAATTTATTTGTATATATATATGTCATAGGGGTAGATATTGACATGAAAATTACAACTGACTTTTAGAGCAACTTTTGCAAATAGGTATAATTTAAAATTGCGAAATGGATGAAATGTAACTAATATTTTTTCGTAAGATTCTAGTCGCGTGATAATGGAGAAACATACATTTATATATATAAAAAAATACACTAATTTAGGAAAAAAAAACATACTAATTTGAACAATACATTTAGAATTCGAAACTTGGATGTGATAACTATACATTATTGGGACTTCACTAGGTTTATCAAAACTTCTTCCCATGGATATCTCATGCACCATTAAGAGGTCCATTAAAAACATATCGCAGTGAGCACGTAAAGAGTGAAGCAGATTCGGAAAAAAAAATAAATAAAAAGTGATCCACTGCTTCGGAAACATGTTTCGTTTTGATAGTGTAAAAAGTAATTTTGTTTTCAGTGCTTCGTGTAGCTGATTTGTAATCCTTTTATTTGTTTATTTTTGACAAGTTATTTATAGTCTACGCTCTGATGACCTTGATTAACCATTCAATGTATCAATGATTTTTCGCCAGTATTCTTCACTATTATCCAATGTTCTGCCGCGTTTCGGCAGATTGTGCTGCCATCTAGTTTTCAAATCACGGGTCATGAAAGAAGCTTTTCGAATTTTCCCCGAGGATTAGCTGGAAATTCGAAATGAATGCAGATGGCCCAATATTTTAGGCGATCATGTCCGTTTTATGATAACAAATAAAATATTATGTCATTTTTTAATTAACTAAAGAAATATTTGAAACAGGATAATGTATTCAAAATTTATTACCGCCGCGTTAAGAACATTAGAAAATTCAGAAGTATTAAAATAGATTGTTTGGGAAATAATCAGAATTTCAAATGTTTATCAATTAAGCAAATGATTGCATCTATTACACTTTTATGCAGATTATATCTGCGTCATTTACAAAAATAGGAGTTTCTCTTTTTATACTACTGGCGCCAACATGGAATGGGGTCGAATTGATCCAAAGTGAATAACTTAAGTATTTAGTAAAAAAATATAACCAAACGGAACAATCAATTCATTCAAATCTATTATGTGATAGTAATCACGAGGCATTAATAGTTAGGAGAAAGGAAGTAAAAATTAAAGTAATTTTTTATTTCTTTAATTAATTCTTAAAAAATATGTTTTATATTTTACTCACATTTTAAAGTGTTGGTAAAACTTTTTCACATTGAAAAGCAAGTTGGTTCGTAAGCCTTTAATGTGATATTAAGATTCTTAAATATTTGGGGGGTTCCCCTTCTGGTTTCGAAAGCTATATTCGATCAGAACTTTTGTTTGTTATTTTAATGGAAATCAGAGTATATTTTTTTCTCCACCCCCCTTCTTTTTATGCACAAATCGTTTGACCTAGGAGACGAGAGCAATTAGAAATGCTCTTCGTTGGAATCGAAGAAAATGTTGTCCGGTTCGTCTTTGTGGTGACTTTTATAACCGATCCTGGTAGAAATTCCTTAATGGGCCAGTTATTAGACGCTTTACACTTCTATTGTTGATAGTTGATTTGTTTTAAAAGAGCCACCGATCACTTCCTTCTCAGAGAGGAACGTGTTTTGAACGAAAAAGGGATTTTCTCAAACGTAGGGTACAGAAGCTTGTTTTTTCAATAATTACCGCAAATGATATACGTCCCCTGTTATATCGAGAATAATTTGGAATGTTACTATCGACGTCATCGTTGGTCTCTATTTGAGATGGAGAGTATGTTTGTGATGCAGGTGCAGTACTCGATATTGAAACAAATCGCAATTTTTTTGTAAAGTGATTTAGTTAGGCTTTGAAGCAAGTCTCTTGCTTTTGTAGGTATATTCATTCAATATTTCTAGATTTGGATGTTCTACAATATAGTGTTCAGTTCCTCAGTCATCGTTTCTCCAGGCACCAAATTTTTTTCAATTCACCATTGCTCTTGTTGACAGGATCTTGAATCTTCTCCCCTCGGATCTGAATAAAACTTTGTCTAATTCTTCTTTATAATGCTTTAAGCAACCGATCAGAAAGGAAACATCCGTTCTGTTGTTAAAAGCATTTTTATTTACTAGACGCGTTTTACTCATACCGATATTAGTTGCAACTTAAAGCAGGTATATCATTCACAGTTAATTAATGTCACATAATAAACTTTTTTTGAAGAGTCTTGGTGATAAAGAAACATTTCGCTCTTTGTGAAATATTTAAACATATCCTAGAAAAAAGGTATAAAGCAACTCGAGAAGAAATACATTTATTAAACTCTGGGTATTGCTTGGAGCAAAAGAGATTATATGTTGGTTTGGTTTATTTGATATATACTGACTGCTAAGGAATATTAGAATGATAACGAATGAAAGAAAGGAAAAGATAGAATTGTGACATTAGCCTTCGTTGCTCCATATCTCATCTAAAGCCATCAATCAAGACGAATTAGAAATTTATGTTATATATGTGTGTGTGATATCCAACTACACCCTAGCAATAAAATTTCTTGCGCTTTTTTAAATGCAATTACCACTTTAGTAAAAGTCATGTGTTGACTTCTAGTATCCCAAACCTCCACTCATTACTATGAAGAGAGAGTTCCGCAATTTCTCCATTTCTTAGGATACAAAAGGTTGTCTAATCATTGATTGCTCTCATCCCGATAGACTGTATATTGTTATTCCCCCAATACAATATTTTTTCGATACTATAGTTTGTTCTGTATCTTGATTGCAATATAAATTAGACACCCACGTCAAAAATAAAGAAGTAATAGGACACGTGACTGATTTTTTTCAATAAACACCATTTTTTTTTTTAATTCGAACACTATCTGCAATTACGTCACACACATTATGAATATATAAATGACTCTCATGATGAAATAATATGTTCTTTCCCTTCTACATTTGATGACTGAGTATTAATGGATATCGACTTGAATAAACTGTAATCAAAAAGGAATTTATGTTTTGAACCGTAACTAATGTTTAAGAAATTGCTGTCTATAGTACACTTTTATGCATAGACGATTGCTTCACACATACATGCATGTGTGTGTGTGTTGTTGTACGTGTGATTTTTTTAAAAATAAAATAATAAATTTAGAATTCTTTACCATTTCGCAATTTTGGAATCACTAAGTTGTTGACTCATTTTCTTATTTTCTTTGTGAATGATGCTCAAAATGATTCTGGTTGAAATTTCCTTAGTAGAATTTGTGGCTTCTTGCCAAAGATATATTTCTGTGAACTAATATTTTAGCTGCACATTAGAGGTTTTCAAATGCAAATTTAATCCAGTTTACATATAAGTGATTTATAACATTAATCTCACTACATTTATAAGACATTGTGTAATATTACAAAAAGCTTTTTACTTTTTCTTTACTTATATTATACATATTCCAAAAGTACCGTTAAAATTAATGTCTAATAAATTCAAAATAAATTTTCTTTCAATATTATATTTATACATTATTCATTTATTCATTTAAATGAACACGGAAATGTATCGTTCTGGATAAAACACCCATTATTATTTGATTACTAATTCTTTTTTGCATAATAATGTAAATCGACACACTTTAATTTAGATTTTCAACGCTGTAGGTTTTCAATGCGTAAAAGATTAGAATGTAATATAAATGCAAATTCCACCTTCGTTTTTTTTTAAATTTATTTTTATGTAATAATCATATAAATTCAATAAAACTTCTTTTTTTTTATTTCATCAGACTACTAATAAAATTTTTATATGAAAATATCCTTTTATATAGCAAAACTACTTATTATAATAACAAAATCATATTATTTTAATATGCATCAATGTTTTATGAAATTGAGCCTCAAAAGTTTGATATATAAATATTTTCCTCTTTTAAATTTTCTCTGCAAAAAGTGATATGTCCTTAAATCTGATGTCCATATTTCAATATATATATATATATATATATATATATATTTATATATATATATATATATATATATATATATATATATATATATATATACAGGGGGTGGACAAAAATATGGAAACACCTTTTAAAAAACATGTTTCTTTGCTTAATATGGTGTAGGAAACCCGTTGGCATCCAAAACAGCTTGCAGTCTTCTCGGAATGGATAAATACAGTTCCTGTATGTGTGCCAAGGGAATATTATACCATTCTTCCTGCAAAACGGTGGCAAGTTCAGATAACGATGTTGGCGGTGGATAACGAGAACGCACTTTCCGTTCCAATGTAGACCACAAAGGTTTGATAATATTCAGGTCTGGTGACTGTGGTGGCCAGGGGAGATGAGACAAATCCTCCTCGTGCTCAGAAAACCAGTCCTGGACAATGTGAGCTGTGTGAACAGGGGCTTTGTCGTCTTGGAAGACACCATCACCATCGGGGAACAAAGTTTGTACCATGGGATGAACTTGATCTGCCAAAATGTTCACATAAGTTTTGGCAGTCATGTGCCCTGACACAGTTATCATGGGGCCAGCAGAGAATCACGATATAGCTGCCCAAACCATAACAGAACCCCCGCCATGTTTCACTCTTGGCAACAAGCAGTCTGTATTATAGGCTTGAGATGGCGTTCTCCAGACGTAAACTCGGCCAGAAATGGGAAACAATGTGAAAGAAGACTCGTCAGACCATATTACACGCTTCCACTGCCCTATAGTCCAGGCTTTATGACTTAAACACCACCTTTTCCTGTTACGGGCATTAGCATCACTGATGAGAGGCTTCTCAATTGCAGCATGGCCAGAAATTCCCTGTTTATGAAGCTCCCTTCTAATTGTTTTGGTACTCACAGGGTTCTGTAACACAACATTCATTTCAGCAGTAACTTTTGCAGCTGTGGTCTTCTTATTTTTCGTCACAATTGCCCTTAATGATCGTCTGTCACGATCACTCAGCACACACTTTCGTCCGCGCTGTGATTTAGCAGATGATGTTTTTCCGCTTTTCAAATATGCGGAATAAATCTTCGATACAGTACCTCTTGAAACACTAAACACCTCGGCTACCTTGCTTACGGAAGCACCTACCATACGTGCTCCAACAATTTGCCCACGTTCGAAGTCTGTTAACTCTGACATAATGCAATGACAACCTCACATAACAGTACTCCGACAGCAACTGAACTGTTTAGCACATTTACGAAGTTGTATAGGTGGCGTTAGTAGTCAAAAACGCCAGCGCCACCTACATATTTCATTAAAATCAATCTTTCTTTTCAAACATGCATTTTACAAGGTGTTTCCATATTTTTGTCCACCCCCTGTATATATATATATATAAACTGCTGTTTGTAGAAAATGCAACACCATGAAGGAATCATCAGAATCAAATGAAATTCGCAGCAAATGTCAATTATAGGATATTATGCAAATTAATAAAGTTTCAGAGCCATCGCGCGTGCGCGGCGCGCGCAGCGCCCTCTGAATTGATGCTGAAAGCGTATAAATAAAGTGCTGTAGCGGGACGTTGAAAAAAGTCTATGATTATTTGTTAGTGGCAAACGTTTAGTGAGACCTGAGTATGCCTCCACGACGGAAGAATAAGAAATTCAAGCAACTTACGGAGTTTGAACGAGGGAGGATAATCGGCCTTCGAGAAGGAGGATTTTCCTATCGCGCAATAGCAGCTCGTATGCAGCGGAACAGTTCCACAGTGATGCGAGTTTGGAAGCAGTGGACCGACGAGCACCGAACAACTCGAAAAACAGGCACTGGACGACAGAAGGTGACGTCAGAGCGCGATGATCGACACCTGCTCCGCATGGCGGTGAATGATCGCACAGCTTCCTCCAGGCAGCTGGCAGCACGTTGGTCTACTGCTACAGGTGTACAATTGTCGGTTTCGTCAATTCGTCGTCGTCTGCTGCGCCGTGGATTGCGTGCAAGGGTGCCTTTATACAGGATTCCCCTCACGGCGAATCATCGACGGCTGCGTCGGCAGTGGGCTCTTGAGCACAGAGACAGGCGAGCTGATTGGCACCAAGTTGTCTTTTCAGATGAATCACGCTTCAATTTGTGGACCCATGATGGCCGTGTTCATGTTAGACGTTATGCCGGTCAACGCTGCCTTCCTGAGTGTATTATTGAACGACATAGTGGTCGAACACCCGGAGTTATGGTCTGGGGTGCGATTTCGTATCATGGACCATCCAATTTGATACGAATTGAGGGTAATCTCAATAGCAATAGGTACGTCCGTGAAGTGCTACAGCCCGAAGTCGTTCCTTTCCTTCAAGGCATCCCTGGAGCTATCTTTCAGCAGGATAATGCACGCCCACATGTTGCGCGGACTGTTCGAGACTTCTGTTCAGCACAACGCATGCAACTTCTTCCTTGGCCTGCTTATTCACCGGATATGTCGCCTATTGAGCACGTGTGGGATATGGTTGGTCGGCGTCTCGCTCGTGATCCGCGTCCTGCAGTTTCCAAAGACGAACTTTGGTTGCGCATACAAGCGATATGGAATTCTCTTCCTCAAGCAGATATTCAACATCTGTTTCACTCCATGCCACGTCGTATAGCAGCACTTATTGCAGCGCATGGTGGCTGCACCAAATACTGATTTCGGACGCTTAATTTGTTTCTTTTGTTTTGAAAATTTCATCATTTATTTGTATCAGTACAAGTCGTTTCTGCATTAAATTTCATTTGATTCTGATGATTCTTTCATGGTGTTGCATTTTCTACAAACAGCAGTATATATATATATATATGTATACATATATATATCCCTACAACAGTTTCTCGTGAAGGAAAAATAAACATTTGCAGACATTTCATAAATTCGCTGAAGGAAGTTAAGCGATGACCCCCTTAACCTTGGTAATGGATATAGTGACCATTTTGGCGACTTTGTGAGAAACCTTGTGACTTTAGAGACAAGTGGAAAGTTTCAGAAAGTGCTGGAATCTATTTGAAGTGCTCATGGGAACGAAAGTCATATACTTTTCCTGAGTTTTCCCCAAGTGACGTCGCAGGGGGTCGGAAGAGGTATAAATTTATGGAAAGCGGAAGAGAGGGAGAATAAATTGTTCTGTAGTCGGCTTGGGATAGAGAAAGCGATCGGCATTTGGACGAGGGGATCTGTCGTGAAACTGACGTTTGCGTGGTGGAGAATTTGCGGAGAGGCTGGAATCTGCCTTGGAAGTATTACTGCCGAGGGTTGTGCATAGTGTGAACTAGTAAGCTGCTGAGTTAAGCGTTGCTTATAAAACGCCCCACCTCGAGATACCGCGGCATCTTGATTTGAGGTGAAATTTTTTGCGGTTTCGGGTCACCTCTAGTTTGTATTAGGATCACCATGACGGCTTAACGATACGTGGATGTTGAGTTGTAGCTGGTGACACTATCCTACTTTTAGAGGGTTCCAAATGTCCTTCCTCAACATGATTACACCCTGTCGCATACTGCTAGCATCAATTACCGTGCTGATCAAAGTGTACAGATGCTTCCCTGGTCACCGTTCTCTCCTGGTCCCTCACCAATTGAACACATTTGGGATGTGATTGGACGCCATTTGCAGAACCTGTCACTAGCGAGTTCAGAAGAAGAATTGTGGCAAATGGTTTACAGAGAATTGAGAGTCATTTCTCAGGACGTCCTCCTTACTTCCATTCAATCTGTATTTAGATGTCATCCACGGTAGTCCTACAACTTACTGAGCCGACATCGCTTTAGCTCTGTATTATGCATATAATTTCGAATTACAAATCACTTATTGCTCGTTGCTGTATTTCCCTGTTTGCCGAATTTCATCATTTTCTGGCCACGCCTTCTTGGTGTTGCATTTTCAATGTCACGTATAGTATATATAAATATATAAAAAATATTAAAACGACATACTCGTATCACCTTTATTGTCTTTAAATCGAATCAAAATATTTTTCATCAATTTTTTTTTAAAAAATAGCTTATTCTCTTAAACTATATTATGTAGTTTTCATTTTTTTTCACAAATATTTCCATGTTTTGTATTTCCCACATTTTCAATATGTTATATACATACCTTCAAATTATGTAAGCCTCATTTGAAGTACATGTTTGCATTGTATGTGTAATCGTCTTAATTCAGATATTTGTTACATGTTATATAACACACTTTACTCGATATTGTCACTCGCAAATGTACTTGTTAATGCATATCTATTTTTACAACGTTAAAACAATAAACTTGACGAAATACATCAATGTATGGAGCTTATTTCATATTTTATTATGAAATATAAAAACAAATTACTCCTTAACATCGTCTGAATATTTAAATATAATAGTTTCATAATCACTAAGTCATCAAGGATGAAATATTAACTAATTATCATCCTTAATTTGAAAAAAAAAATCATCAGGCAAAAATATGGACACTGCTTCTTAAGACTACGAAAAAATAAAGCTCATCCAATTTTCTAGGATCAAAACAATGCCACTATACTTAAGACCCCCAGTAAAATTTGGAAAGATAATTAATTTCCCTCATGAATCAAACTTCACTCTTTTTCCATCTCAACGACCCTCCTCATAAAGCGGCCATCCTTCACTAATTTACTCCCCAAAATGTATTCTCTCTGTATTTCCTACATAAGGCTCTCTAATGAGTTGCGCTGTCCCGAGCAGTTTGGGTTTAAATAACGCCACATCACTCGCTCCACCACTGAACCGGAACCGGAAATCACCTTCACTAATCTTCTCCGCAGTGGACAAGCGATTAAACTATCAATCGCTGCCTTTAGTCAGACAACTGTAATCACTGTTTGATGAATTGGGGGGACGTCCATTTTCTCGTTAGGAACCTTTACCCTTCTCTATCTCTTAACCTTCTCTCAGATGGATGTAGTTAAATCTTCGGAGGTATATATTTATTCTATGTTACGGCATGCTTCGAACTTTAGTAAATGAATGTTCTATTTAAATTAGTACCAAGTTTTTTTTTATTGATATATATTAATATTCTTGAAATTATTGTTTTATTCATTCATGAAACCTTATATATTTTCAATAAAAATGAAGTTATATAACATTTAAAAGTGGATTACTTAAATTTTAAACGACAAATAAAATGCTAGAAATTCTCTCATCTTGTGCATTTCACCAGACGCTAAACATATATATATAAAACACATGCTTCTCTAAATGTATGATTTTGTATTTATTGCAAGAAATTTTCCTAGTGTTTCTGAATTCTCAACATTTGAGTTTAACAATAGTTACCGTTTTTTCAGTAACTACACAAAATTGTTTATTAATAGGAGGGAGTGGGTGATGTGGAAGTTAAATGGTTACATGGTGCAATAGTCAGATAGCACTATGCTGCGCAAAACAAGGTGTTACAGTTGATCTATTTATTTAGAACACTAGAAAAATCATTCAATAGAAAGGAGGGTGGAACACAGATAAATGATAGTTAAGTTATTGCTGGGGCGTGTCACCCATGTTTACCAAAGACAGTAAGGCCCTGGGGAAAGGTAAAAATACCATTAAGTTGAGTCGGGTGAGTGATAGCCATACTTACCTAAAAAGGCAAGACCCTCAGGATATTTATTAGGATAATAAATCCAATTTTTTTTTAAAAAAATTAATTCATGAAATGTACCTCATTTTCAAATACCCCGAAAGTATATACATATATATATATGTATATTATATATATATATATATATATATGTGTATATTATATCCATATGTATGTATTATGTAATAATAGTATAACGTATGTTATCTCCATATGTATAATATTATATATGTGTTAATATATGTAACTAATAACAATAATAACATATATAATATTCCCATATAATGTCCTTGTAGTATGTATACAATAATATATTGTGTATGTTAATATCATATACATGTGTATATACATATTAATAATAATATGGCACGCTCTGTGTATAATAATAACTGTAATAACTAATGTATATGTATGTATGTATGTTATGTATATGTATATGTCTATATAATAATATAAATTGTATGTATATGTATGTAATAACTATGTATTAATATGTATATAATAATAATAAGCCAATGTGTATTTAATAGCATGTGTATTTAATATCTAATGTAATAATTATGTATGTATGTAATATGTATTTCTTTATGTGTATGTGTATGTATGTATGTGTCTATGTTATGTGTAACATGCTGTGTATATTGTAACAATATGTGTATGTATATAATATATGTAATAATATATTAATATATGTAATATGTATATGTATGTAATGTGTATGTTGTATTATGTATAATATGTATTAAATGTGTAGTAATGTGTATTATAATATAACAATATGTTTATGTGTATTATGTACTTATTGTATGTATGTGTTTTGTATATGTATATTATATGTATTTTGTATGTCCTTCAATAATGTGTATGTTTGACAATATTATGCGTTTTCTGTATGTGTATGTTAGCAATGTCATGGCGTGGATCATTGGCTCGTTGGCGGGTTGGAAAATAAGCATTCTTTGGTGGTGGCCAGGGTCTTCTGGGTTGGTTGGCTGGCTGGGCATTCTCCAGTTTTGCTGGGTCAGTTGGACGGGAGGGTTTTCCAGTTTGGGCAGGTTGGGTTTGGCTCCGATTGGACCATGGCTGACAGGTCAGTGGTTCAGGCACCAGGCATTGGTATATTTACTCCTTGTGAAAGTTTGGGAGAAAGATATTTTTGGAAAGAGATTTGGAAGAGAAACTTTTGGGACGGTTGTATCCTTTCAGGGGTGCGGTTAACAACCCTC
>BMAW01040263.1:87370-108357 GCA_019974015.1 Nephila pilipes | reverse complement strand
CATATTTCAATAAGTTATGTTAGCGAGGTAGACAGGTAATGCATTTAAAAGTTATCGAAAAGATTAATGAATCTTTCATAACAACTCTCGTTTCATCAACGGCACTGTAAATGTTGTTGTTATAGAGTCATTAATGATTAATGAAGTATATTTAATGAATACGCATTTTTTTTTCTTATGGAGTACTTTTCTGCAGAAAACTCTAAAAAAATTCAGATGTTCAAAAATTCCATCATAATAATCGTTAATTGCATATTTTATATTAAAGTACAATATTAATTCTTACGAAAGGGCTTAAAATTAATTAAGAGTAGTTTCATAGTTCCTATTTTGATTACAGAAATTGTAATGTTACATACAAATAAGTAGTGTTTTTTAATTATCTATAAAAATGAAAGTGCTTGCGAAAAGTTAATGCGAATAACACACTACCTTTACCAGAACATCCAATTTTCAGAAGTAATTTATGAGCAATAATTTCTCTTTTATCGGATACTCATCGAGTAAGGTACATATGTTTACAAACTAACTTTGTCCTAAAGATTCAATCATATAATTCAGTATTAATGTAACATAATAATTATAATAACAGAAAAGGTAAAGCAGAAATGTTTTTGAAACATGCGAAAATTCGAAACATGAAATTATTACACTTTTTTTAAAAAAAACAATTTATACTAAACTTTGTAACAAAATAAATATAATTCTTGTTTAAAATTAAAGATATTTCAGACTCTAGAGACAACCAAGAGTGCAAGATATATATTTTCCAACAAAATTGTATTATAATTTTGTATAATCATAAGGAAAATTAATAGCAAATGTATTTAGATATATCTGCGTGAAATTTGTATTAAATCATAATGATATATTTTTGTGTCACTTCAGTTTCCTGTAATTTGATTAAATAACCTAGAATCAAAGAAATAAAATAACAATTTGCTCAATTCACTGTAACTTGAATTAGGCAGGATAATACGATTAAAAATAAATTGTACACCAATATTTATTTCAATAACTTTTTATTCACCATTATAAAATGCTACATTACCGATCTCTCTATAAAATATAAAAACAATGTCTCTTCAAAAATAAGGATTTTGTTTCTTCGAATTGAAGATTACAAATCGTTCATATTACTCAGTTTGTGAATAGGCTTTTGTTAAGTTTTAATTAAAAAGAAATAACCAGGACTACGTTTATTCTGCATATTAATTTAACTTTATGAACATAATTTTGTAAATTATAGATATTAATGTTAATTTGTTCCATTTCAAGAAGCCATAGATTGAAGTAACCTGCAGTAGAGGGAGAAGATAGAGTTCTACAATGAGGGCTTTTGTAAGGTCAAGTAAAACTATTAGAATTGTATAACTGCGGATCGACACAAAATGCCTTAAGTCTATATGACATATACCTAAAGAACAATGAAGAAAAATTAATTTATATCTCGATTAATGTTATTCATTAATAAAACCACGATTCCTGATGGGTACTTCAGTCTATGGCTTTCTGAAATCAAATAAATCAGCATTAATAACTGTAATTTACAACATTATGTACTTAAAAATCAATTAGTATGCACAATTAATTCTATTCAGATATTTCGATTATTTCATAGTAGCAATTAAAATAGTTACGAAACTTTCTCGTTCTTTATAATACAATAACAGCAAGATTATTTTAAAATGTAACTTTTTTCAGTATAATAAAAATTTTCGTTATAAAATTAAAACAAAATACGTGAAATCTTCCCAGAACTAATAATTTATAAATTCCCTGTAAATCACAAAAAAACTTTTACTTTTTTTTTTTTAACTTTGTCTCCTTCCGATCACGTTCTCCTTTTCATGCCAATGCATATATCTCTTTGAACTAATCACTCATTACAAATAAATGCGCTCCCAGTTGGAAGCATCACTAAGACATTCTCCCATTTGTAAGCCACGACACAACACAATGAGTTATGGCGATAATTTACTGCCCTTTCCTAATTCCTTTCATGCAAATTATGATGGAGAGGGAATTGGACGAAGTTTATTTTTCATTTTATCTTTTGTGTTTCCTTTCGAAAGATAGGCCCATTAACCACTGTGCCATGTTTGGAAGAACTTTGAACAAATAACGACTCTTACTGTCTACCAATGTTTGCACTGAACTCGATTTGTTAATTAATTCCATCCGGAGGTCCCTGCCTGTGCGAGAGAAGCATTTTTCTTCCTACTCTTCTTCCCTGATTGGATTCTTTGGATGAGATTAGGTAGGGATAACTTATTACTACCCACCTCGCGATGGGACTTAATTGAATTCAAAGGAGCCTCAGAGAGACAAGAACTTCCAGTTGCTTCTGAAAGCTGCGTTGCAGGTTTTTATTCGAGATTCTGAAGTCGTAATGCTGGAGTAGGCATTACGAAATCAGGCTGCTAGGCCAAACAAACGTTGAGGACTTTAGGTTGGCGTGCGTCACTTCAAATAAATCATTCACCTCCAGGGTAAAAGTAAGTTGTAAGTTTTGCTAATTCAACTCATGATATATATATCTTTAAATGTTTGCAACGACAGAGGAGACTGCTGACACTATACAATGAAAATGTTAAGAAAAGACGTTGCATGCTTCTCAATGGCAGGAATTAATACTATTTAAAAATAATCGTAAATGTGAATTCAAACAAGAATTTCCTACAATTGTCGTTGGGCAGATAAATTTATTTAATTCGGATATTTAAGGATAGCAGTAATTGCCATGTCAAATATGAAACTACATTGAGGGATTTTAAAAAATTTTTTTAAAAGTTTTCTTTGATTTAATTTTTGTAAAGCAAAACGAGACAGGATAGATATTGTAATTCATAAGAAACTACAAATGTGTGACTTAGTTTTGATATTCGCCCACTCATTTGAAATAAGCTACAGGTACAAATGTTAAAAAAAGATTTTTAAAAATATTACTTTTGACGTATCGAAAATTTTTAAGCGTAGTGAGTTAGCTTACGAACTCGAAATATTTACATTGAAGGAATTAAAATGTGTATATTTATTATCTTAATAGTCATTAAGGTATTAAAAATTTTTCCGAAACTATATTTATCTCTCACAGGATTCAAAAATATCTTAGAAGCAAAAAATAAGCTTTTAAGTCATTCTTATTATGTTTTAATATTCAAATTTTTATTTATATTATACTTTATCTATTTAAATTATATTGGAAAAACTCGTAATATTGAGCGATTGCTTAGAAAGAAATTCATAATTTTCTAAAACAAATCCATGAAACAGACAGATAGTCCATGCTGCACGTATGCTTTTTTTCTTACGATGGATCCGAAAATAATCCCCTTTTCATCACCAGTTATCATTCGGTCCAAAATGGGTTTGTTTTAGATCGAAGAAATTAGATATGTACATATCACGACTCAATTAAGGAATTTTTTCTCATTTTTAACTCACTAGGTATCCATCTAGAATGTTTATAAACCAATCCTAGCAACGATGGAATCTATATTGTAAAATAAATATTGAATGTATTACAAATATATTATTTTCCTTTATTTTTTCAGAAATAGGTAGAACTTTACAGGCAGATATTTAAAACAATAATTTACATAATGCATGTAATTACTATTCAACATTGGTTTGTCGTAACTCGCGACAAATACAATCAAACCACTGATAAACCAATTGCACTGTTGCGTAACATTTATTACATCTTTTTCTTTCTATTTCAGGGGCACAACATCTATTACCAAAGAGTAGTCATCGAGAAATCTAATCAGAAGGAGAAAGACTTGCTTTTTCTTCAATGCGTCATACCCGGCGATTTTAACATGGAATTCGTGAGACTAGACTGGCTAAGAGAAAGTGTCCCGTACAATTTCTCAGCACCAACGTTAGTATATTATAGAATTATCTCAAAGAGCATATAACAATCGTTTAGTTCTGTTATTACATAAAATATGTCATGGAAAAAGCGTTCCTTAAATATATAAATTTTTTAAAAATTCACCATTTATGGCTTCTGAAAAAGAAAATCAAGTGTCCTGGACAAATTCCCTAGCGCCATATTAAATATATCAAAGACTTATCTCTCACAATATGTAACACTGTTTTAATTCAATTAATTATTTCCGGAGCTAAGTCTTTCTTAGTATTTTTGGAAAGCCTCTTAATCAAATGTTTTCTACTAATCTATATTATAACAAGATTTCTTTTTAGTTTTTTTCAAAGTTTACAGTGACATATATTTTGTTTTGAAATAACTCTAAATTGTGCTGCTTTTGTAATGCTGTAGTAATAAAATTAATAATAAATTACGCAAATACATGAAATAATATACTGATTAAAATATGAGATGTAACTCAGGGTAAATTGAATTTCAATATCCCTTTACGTCTTAAAATGCTTGACAATTGTATTAAAATTAATGATTTAAAAGAGACAACTCTTGCTTAAAAGTTTTCTGAAGCAAAGAAAAAAATACATTCTTAATCAGTATTGTTTTTGCAAAATGTTACCAAAGTGCATTGAAAATTTTTTATGCTGTAAAGCAAACGGTAATAATTAATGTCTGGTATGGGAACTGTCTGTTATAACTGACCTGGGAAGCATAATTTTTCATTTGAATAAAATTTATGTTTTATTTTTAAAATAATCAACTAACAAATAAATAATTTATTAATTACTTGTTCCGTTGAATATGCAATACTTAGTTTAAATATTATTTTCGTGGTATTCTAGAGATCATAGAGGTCTAGGGCTTGTGACTGGCGTTGCTTTTTCTGAGTCGTGGTTTCAAGCCCTGATACTATACTGCGGTAAAACGGGTCTGATACACTTTAAATTTGGTCGGGGTTCCAAATCCTCCCGTTGGGAAAAAGTTAAAGTTTAGAAAGGAAGGTGCCAGCTCTTGTTTTGTCCTCGTCATTTGACAAGGTTTCAAAATTACGAATAATAGCCCTCGGTTTGCTTCTCAGGACAAAGAAAACGAAAAATAAAAATAGACAAAATATTTTATATGATTAATTAGTGAAATGTAAATGTGTAACTACTTTGTTTTTGAGTGTGTAAGTAATTTGTTTTTCAGATCCTCCCCCATTAGTGTCACTCCAGACATTGTTCCTTATGTCAACATGGCGATCCGCGACAAAGGGCTACAGCTTGACACCAGCGCTATCGTCCATCCTGGAACAATGCTAGACCTCCTCATTTACTTGGACAAAGAATCATCAGGTAATTATTAAATTCTTCTAAAATAATGGAATATAAAATATTCATTAACAAATTTTAGAATAATTTTGGTACTGTATACATGTGTAAGATATATTTCTTTTTATATATTTGCTATCGTGCTAAGTGTAAAGAAAAAATTGCGAATTGCTTATTAAATTAACTTCACATCTATCAGGTAACTCAAAAATTCTATAATTACTTGCGCTTTGCGTCTATTTATAAAAATTATAGCATAATATTGCAGAAAACAATTAATCCAGTTCGATTAAATATTTTCAATCTATTGCTTGGAATTTTTAAACATTCGCCACTTATTTTATGCGTATTTTTATCTAACGATTTGAGCAGTGCTTATTTATCTGTGTGCTTTTATACCAATGAATATTTATCGAACCCGATTACTTAACACAATTGGAATTTATTCAGGAGTATAAAATATTGAAACATTATCTGTTGCAGATAACATCACATGCGTTAGCTTAAAATATAATGTCATTTCTTTGAAGTAAAAATTAAAAAAAAAAACTCATTTTTCTCATATCTAAAAAGAACAACTACAAATCAGTATAAATTATGAAATCATTATTACCCCTTTTTTCTGTTTTCCTTTTTATGATTCTTCTAAAATAAATACAAAAAAAAAATGAAAGTTCTGTAAGTGTTGAGAGAAAATATTCCATTTATCAATTCTACGTTCATTTTCCATATTTTTCTTGTCTTGGATAAAATACTGTAAATTATGCATACCTTTCTACTAAAAACTTTTATTGCCACATTTTTCAAATTAAATTGCTTACTATTACTGTTTGAAAATAAACTACTCAAAAATGCCTCGCTTAGCTTAGTATAATGTTTGCAAAACTAATCGAATTGCTTTTCGAATTGAGTTGAAAGGCTGAGCTTTATATTTCTTCTTATGATTTGCGTTTTTCCACCCTAATAATAATCTTTTACCAAATAAAGTTCTCTAGAATTCTCTTTTCCTGAAATGCATTTAAATTTCATACGAATATAAATATTTTCAAATTGCTGATATTTTACGAAAATCACATAGAGAATGTCAGATGGTTTTTATAAATATTTAATATAATCTTCTTGAGATTTCCATGCATTAAGATATGGCAAATAAATGTGTTCGTATGTTCAGAGAATGAATATGCAAGTTTTGGGAATTTAATGAAATAAATATTTTCTTTATGACTAAATAATGTTTCTTTCTTTTTTCTTTCAAAATTAGTCTTATTAAAGCAAAAGCGACCACTTTACTTTAATGCAGTTTGGAAATTATTCGAATGTCTTAATCACACTTGACAAGTTATATAAAAATAAAAACTATAATATCGTTGTATACTTATTAGATGGTATATTAAATTTGTTCTTTAAAGTAGATTATTTGAATACGCGTTATTGATGTGCTTTTAAATTATTGCTTAATTTATGTTTTGAATAACACATTAAAGGACTTATACTCAAGAACCTCAAAATACATTTATTTATGTTGATATTACCGATATGAATATCATAAGTTTTGTAGTTATATTATGACTTGCTACCATAACATCAAATAATTTTAAATATATCACAGTTAAGACAGTTTGAAAGGAAACAAAAATAGAGTACACCTGCAAATTCATTTTCATACATAAAAACGTCCCCAGTTTTTTTATGTAAATGAAACGGAAATGAAATTGTTCGATAGTATTTTATTCAAAATTTTCATATTTATTTTAAAAAAATGTATTTTGAAATTAACCTTTAAACATCGGTGGTACATATGCTGTACCAAAAAAAATTTTGTCACACGCTTCGGCTGCGGTACGACGTCTGTACCAAGCATCTAGAGCCCCCCCCCCCCCCCCCCTTTTTTTTTTTCATCAGACCCTTTTACAACTTTCCCTGGCTCTTTTTACGACTTTGCTTCTATTGTTCGATAGTGGGTGGGGATATTTTACGCCAACGTTATCAGTTGTGAGCGAATTCCTTATCATTGGAGACCTTTGGGAACAACCAAATTCGAAAAAAATACTCCATTAGAAGACTTTACACTGTCTATGAACGATAGAATTTTCTTTTCACTTGTTTTTTCTTCGAATTTTTAGAATAAATCTAAAATTCCTCGCAGAAATTGAGATTGAGAATTTGATGAAAGATTCAAATGAAGAAAATTTTGTTGATAGACACTCAAAAAAATCTGATGGTGGTTTTGCTGAATGGGAAAAAGTAAAATTTATAACTTCCAAGCAAAAAATTGTGGCAGATTACCGCAAGCACATGAGATATGCTGATTTAGGAGACCGCAGGGCATTCACCTACACTTTTGCTAGACGAACTTGACAAAAAAATATTCTTTAGCCTCATCGATATTGTTGTGTTTCTGATATTTAAGTAGG
The DNA here is from genome assembly GCA_019974015.1 of Nephila pilipes. NCBI lineage: Eukaryota > Metazoa > Arthropoda > Arachnida > Araneae > Nephilidae > Nephila > Nephila pilipes. The sequence goes on along the minus strand of BMAW01040263.1, from coordinate 100,741 downwards.
GCCAAACTAAATTAAAAACTCAGTTTAAATGAATTTAGAATGAATTTAATAACATCTCTGACAGGGAAATTATATCATAAAAATGCAGTGTCTTCAGTAATAAAAAATTGATAATAAATTTTCTAATTGGCCTATTGACGAAAAGAAAAGAAGAAAGTACATATATTGTGCGAAAAAGAATATACAAAAAAAGAACAACTGTTATCAGCAAGGTATGCAATGTGGTTCTTTGTATTGACCAGAATTGTATATATATATATATATAAACAAGCACCGAATAAATTAGTATGAGTTTATGATTGAACTATCGCATTCTTAAAAAGTATAGTCATGAGATTTCAGAAGCTATTAATTTAATATTGTTCGAAAGTACTTACTTTAAGAAAATATCTTAGTAATATTATATAGCTGTAGCTTTCTTTGTTATTTGTTTTGTTTGAAAATGTTAATTTACACATTACACGACTCTAAGTTATGATAAATATACATTTGAAAGTCACTCAGTTAAAAATGGGAACCAGGAATTCGGAAAAAATTATTATGATATGATATGGCGCCAAATATTAGGATCTTTCTTACTCTTCATTGCTTACTGACTATCTCCCTTACTATCCTTACTATTATTACTTACTACTTATTCCTCCCTTACTATCCTTAGCAATCCTTACTATCTCCCCTATGTAAATAGAAAACTAACCATACCACATGTGGTGAACGTGAACTTCCCAGTGGATGAAAGAAATTTTTCCTCAATCCTAAAAGCGCCGAGTGGAGAGGATATTTTGACATAGCCGAGTCTAAAGACACCGAGAATCAGCCGAGTTCTAAAGGTTAACAAATATAATGTAAGAGTTACATTTAAGCTCAGAATGAAAATTAAACTGTTAGAAATCAAAGTTTCTACAAAATCAAATTATAAAGGGAAATAATTTTTTTCACCACTATTGAAATTATCTTAATCTCGTTCAACAATTTTTTCAATATTATTACATTAAAACATATATGTTCGAAAAACAAATGACTATCGCATATTTATGTACATAAAGCGAAAATTTTATCGTAACAGAAAAACCATTACTATAAAAAGTTTAAAATATATGATTAAAATAGAGATTGTTGATATCCTTTATTGAAATTGTCTCATATTATTTCTCTTTCTGACCTTTAATTTATTTCTTCAATAGGAGAACATGGTATATTCTCAAACAGAGTAGATCATATTTGTCCTTAGCTAACACAATCTGAGTCACTTTTCTGTGTATTTTTATTTGTTGCCTTTTTTTTAGCATTTTTTTCTCTGTGGAGAGTCTAAGGTAGAATTTTTCACTCTCAGAACTCTAAGAATAATGAGAATTGACAGTTTTACTTTTTAAAAGTATTTGGATAGACATCAACTGACTATAGTCATTAAGAGATCATATATGTTTTACGATATTGCACAAAACGTTCTTATTCATTTTTGAATATTTTCATAAGTATACATTATGTATAAGGTATTACTAGAGACATTTTATGTCTACAACACAATATTTTAAATAAACATTCGTAAAATATAAATTTTTCTCTTATTAGCAATTGCATAAAAAATTATTTCATATAGGAAAAATAAAATTAATAATAAAAAATTATTATAGAAATAACACTTTCAAAGAAAAATATACTAATTAAGCATATTAATTTAATTATTTATAACCAAAGAAAATAAACACAATATTTTTTTAAAGAAATCAAATCAAATCGAACTTTCCAATTTTAAAACTGAATTAAGATTCATGTACAAAATAATTTTGAGTAATACAAAATATATGAAACTTAAATTTATTAATGTTTCTACCTTGCGATGCCCACAAGCACAGTTTTCTTTATCTTTAAGAGCCAGGGAGTCGTTACAGAATTTCTAATGATCTAAAAATGAAATTTGGAAAGCTTTCTGTGAAGCATCATAAACAGGGTGTTTCGTAACTCATGGTTGAAAATTTAAAGGGTGATTGAAAACATCTGAATTTGTAATTTTGACCATTCAATAAAAGGTGGAGAACAAGCGTTTTACTGCTAAATGGCGTTGTAATAGAAAGTATGTTACGCGAGTTTTCTTACACATCGTCATTTGAACACTTGGGTTTCAGGAGGCGTGGCATATTCCTGATTATTGTATATTGCCATGCTTCGTGAAATTTACGGTCACCACACCTCTTGAAATCCATGGTAGAATTGGGGATTTGCGAGAAAACACACGTTTTATGCTTTCCATTGCAGTGCAGTCTTCAGTTCACCGCTCGCTTTCCGCCTTTGCATTGTATGGGGAAAATTGTTTATTAAGATGTTTTCTGTTACCCGTTAAATTTTTGTCCATAAGTTACGAAATACCTTGCATTTCTTTTCAAAGAGCATCAGCGAAATTGTAGACAAAACAATCCGATTTTTAAGTAGAGATATTTGAACTACCTTTAGCTTTACGGCGAAACATTTATCCTAGTAAAGTAGACTCACAGGAAAAAAATTAACATTCTTCATAAAGAACAACCTTCAAAAAGATGATTTTTTTTTTTTTTTTTTTTTTGCTTTTTTATGGAGTTTTCTTTTCGAAATGTAAGTGAAAGTTGATGATATTCAACATGGGCTGCAACTTTTGATTCTGTCGAAATTAATTGAAGTCTAATCACAATTATTATTCTGACGTGTTTCGTTAAATACTGACAATATTATTATTGATGTTGGTTTCGATACAACGCTTCGTCTCTCTTCTGGTTAAATTATTATTTTTAAATACGAATTATGCATTCACCACACATAGAAATAAAACAAGGTCAAATGATTTTATAGTGGAAAAGAGAAAGCTTCGATCAACGATGAGAGTAAAATAAATTAAAAGGTAATACTTTTTAAATAGTATCAGACTAACATTTGATATTACTGTTAGTTTTTATAATTTATTCAACATTAAGAACATGTTTAACAATTAACATAAACTCACATATATTTAGAGGAGATATATGAAGTGGAACTCCTTTGAGTAGTTAACTTTTATTGGTTACATCATGTGATGGGTGTTATGTTTAAGTTAGATTCAATGTGGCTGGGTGCCGTGTGTATGTCTGTGAAAAGTGTGCCTGCCAAATTAGTGCCAATCTTGGGGAGACACTTAATTTATATGAATCGCCGAAAGGAATGATAGATCATAAGAAAGAGAAATAAGCCCTTTCCTCCCGAATGAACCAGTGTCAGTTCTGAGTTTTTTGTGTTCAATGACCATTTGTGGGCCCTTCATTTCTGAATTCAAAGATATTAACAGGACCATCCAAAATTAAAATCTGATGCTCGATCAGCGTAATCAGTATTCTTCAGAATAAGACGATCGTTATTAGAATGCATCTTTGACTCTGTTGAAGGATTATGAAGCGTTTTATGAATTTACATTGTCCTAGACATACTGAAGTAAAGCGCATGAGGTTATAAAGCTTACACCTCATTTGACTGCAGAGAAAAATAGTGCAAGGTCCATTCATATGTTTTTATATGCTTTGGAGAAAAAAATAGGGTTCCTCAGAAACATTTTGATAATTTAGTCGTTTTTTTTTTTTAAAAAAGGTAGAAATATTTCTATTAAACATAACACGCCTGACTTTAAATAGAAAATTTGTACAGTTGAAAGAGGAAGGAAAAGCTGGGCGTTAATATAATTAAAAAACAAGAAAAAAATGCTAAATTTTAATTCACCATTATACATACACAAATGGTTAAGATATATATTTATCAAAGATAAATAAAATGAATGAAAGATAACACAACACAATATATAATTTTTGAATTATATCATAAATCATTAACTTAACAAATTAATATTTAAGGTGTGATATTCTCCTGTTCTTAAAATATTTATTAATATAATTACTGAAATAGTTTAAAATATTAAAGTTATGTAGAGTATAGTAAATTATTGTCGCTATTGTGATGTCTTAATTTCATGTGATTTACACATTGGTAAACCAAATCTTTGTAAATTTTATTTATGATGTAAAAATAAAAAAAATACATTTTTAAATATTTTGAAAGGTATGTAAATTATAAATAAGACTGTAAATTATGCGTAAGTCTAAAGTAAATTATATGTAAGCTTAAATTAATAACTAAGTATTCAATCAAATATTTAATGGACAGTATAAATTTTTAAATTCTGACAAATGCGTAACAACACTTTGAGTGTCTCTAATTGGACGTTAATTAAAATGAACAAGCCAACAAATCTTCTGAATATACATTTCTGACTACATATCAGTTCTACCGGAAATTTAATCTGTTAGTTAAGTGAAAAAAAATTATGCAACTTTTTTATACGTTTTAATAATATTAATTGCACAATATAATTTCCTTCGTTACTAGGATTGCTGTATTCATATTCCAGATGACCTAAATAAGAAAATATAAGTTAATTAGGGGGACTCATGAGTTAAGTAATAAAATTCTGATTAATCTAGTGGGTATTTGAATTCCTCCATACTCGGAACAAAAACTAACTCTTCTTGGATTGAATAAAACCTGGTGATGGAAAGTGCATTACCCACGAAAGCAACATAAGGAAATGATCATGCTGTGAGCCCGTCAACCTTTACTCTTCACCACGAAGCCGAGTATGAACCTGAATAAGAAAGTGATGTGTTCAGGGTAGGGGATCCAAAGACCATTAAATTACGGCCTTTAAAAACTTCACGAAAAACTCAATCCCTGGGGGATTAAGTCAAAAAATAGATGATTTAAGCAAAACACTCAGAGAAAAGAGGCCGGCGATGTTCATTAGGAAGTGCATTATACCGCATCATGATAATGCCAGACTCCATGCTGCTTTGGTGACTCGTCAGAATATTGCAGAGCAAGACAAAGAACTTCTGTTGCATCCAACATATTCCTTTCAGATCTAGCATTCTTTAATTATTACCTACTTCAATTCCTAAAACATTTTTTTTTTTTTTTTGCATTCCGAAAAAAAGTTTAAAATTGAAGCAGATGTCAATCTAGCATCAGATAAGTTCTTCGCCTCTAAGAGTTTTGAAAAATTGTACAGTACTGCGTCGGTAATCTGGCCGATACCCTACTAGATCACAGCCGATTTTCCTAAAACTTACTGATAATAATTCGTTGGAAAAGGAACAGCTATATAACTGCAAAAAAATGTAATAAAGTCCGAGGAAATAAAAGATCAAACAGTCGAATTAATTCGAACTTTAAGAAAAATGTACAGTTTTATGTTGTTAGCAGTATTTTTTTACAGTAACAGAATAATATTATTCCAGTGAATAAAACACATATAATAACTCTTCGCGACAAGCGTTGCCATGCCTTTTCCCGTGAAACCGTTGTATTATTAGCATACCAGATTAGTAAAGTGTCGAATTATAGAGGGAGTAATGTATATACTATATAGAGGGAGTACTGTATATACTATATAGAGGGAGTACTGTATATACAAAGAATGAGAAGGATTCTGTATATACAAATTACCATCATACCAGAAAGAGGTCAAAGTAATGATGGAAGTTAAGCTGTACAGTAAATGTTAAATGAATGAAAACCGTAATATTTTATTTCACTTTACGATTGGAACGAACCTTTTGGTAAACCTAATATTTAAATAAAAGTATTACATTCGTATAATTTTTCAGCATGCTTAGAAATATTTCTTATATATTTATAGAGAATCTGATTATAAAATATTTTTAAAGCTGCTGTTAAAATGTCAATTTTGTTTAGTTTTGAAACTGTTTTTTTTTATTTATTTGTATTAAACGAGATGGAAAAAAGTAAGAGAACAAAATTTCTCCATGTTAAAATAAACATAATTTTATTCAATGTTGCAATGAAATCGAGTGCATTTTCAATAAAACTCGTCTAGATATGAAGTTTGGTCTTATATAAAAATATTTTAAATAATTCTGGAAAAGAAAAAAAAGAATCGTAACATCATAAAAATAGTAATTAAAACGATTATTTTAATTTAACTAAAAATTTCACCAAACTTAATTTGAAAGGTAAACATATATTAGACCATACCTTGAGAGAAATTCAATAATTTATTATTGTAATTAGAAAATGTTAACATATGCAATTAGTAACTAATTAATTTCCCAATTTAGAAGTTTATCCACGACTAACGCATTTAACAGCTTAGAATGCACTGTCATTCAAAGTTTTAATTTATACCTCTCGACTTCATTGAAGAACACAACTTTGTATTGAAATAGAAATTGTATTTTATGTCATTTCTTTAGATGTTGCAATAATTGCTTCGATAAATGGATATGTACTCCTTGGTAATCAATAAAACATAATATAATCAATATTTCAAAGTGAACTAATGAAAATAACAATTACACTTATATAATTGCTCCTTTTAGTATTAAATATACATCGTTTCGTATCATTTCATTTGAGTCTTTTATTTTGAATTTTATTAAGAACCCAAAAGTGCACCACATCTTAATATTTTTTTATCTAAAACAAGTGTTTTGGAATAAAATATCAAATATGTCTGAATTGTTATTATTTCACTTAAGATTAAAAGTTCGATTAAAAATCATGACCTGTTCAATATAAAGCAAAAGTATCAGTTCTTACAGTAGGGACAATATACAACTGAAATCTGCTTCCTTAACGAATTTGTATTGAATTCCTTTCAAAACTTTAATTGCAATGACAATTTGTGAGATATATATGCTCATTAAACCCACTACTATAACAAATTGAGTTCCTCCCAGGAACGTTTGCAGTAACTAAACCTCCTCCATGTAAAATCACTTTTCGAGACAGTTGTTGAACTCATAATTAGAATCATATTCGGTAAGATTCCAGGGGTGAATTTCGTTACTGTGTGATCGATGATGGAGGAGGAAAGAGTCACAAATGAACAATGGGTATGGGATAGTTACTGGAGAATATTTCTGGATATGAAGTGGGCAGGGCTGGACTGACACTGAAAGATGGTATACATGCTGTCTGTTTGTATCAGAAAGAGTGCACCGCTGTTGAATGAAAAATGGAACTGATGTCTGTTGTGCTTTTCGGATGAGATTTTGTTATGCCTTCTTTTCGCTAGCTTCTCTGAAAAATAATATTTACCAAAGGGATTTGTTGGAACATATATTTTACTCGAATAAAATTAGCTACTTCGTTTCTGACAAGCGAACATTTCTGAAGACTGTACTAACGAAAATGGAAATGAATTGATTCTATTATAGTGATTAATGTCCCTGAATGTAACATTGTAATTATATTAGTGCAATCTAAACGAAGTAACTACAAATTACAATTGATATTGTAGGCGCCGTAAAAATTACAGTGAATTCAAATGGATAATATATGAAAAATAATGTGTTTTATATTGATTGCGAATGTTAATTAATGTCGCGCTGAGAATCAACAAGAGGGCTATTGGAAACTAATTTCGTGATTCTGAGCTTCCGTCAAGTGACGAGGACAACATCTGAGCCGAAACTTCTCTCTCAAAAATTCACACCATGCCAATGTACGAACATGGTACCTCGAAAAGATGTAAAGCGCATCTTTCTTTTACACGGCGAGTCCTTAGTAGCATCAGGACTAGGGTTTCTGATTTCCCGGCTTTTTCCATTCCCGTGAATGTCCGAGAAATCTCGGGAATGTAATTGTCGTTCCCGGGATTCCCGGGAATACATCAAAATTTCAAAAAATTTAAAAACAAGTTATTTTTAAATAAAATCAATAATAATTATATAAAAAAAATACATATAAATTCCAAAATTATTGCTTATTTATATAATGAGCTAAAAAATGCCAAAATATGTATGAAATTGATTATTTATTTTTAAAATAGGATTTCAGAAAGCATAAGCAATTTATACTTTTATCACTCAGCCTTGTTCTAAGCTTTGTGAAGAGCAATCCGGCAGCAGAAAATGCTCTCTCGGCTTCAACTGACGTTGGAGGAATTGTTTTTAAAGTCTCACATAGTTTTATAATATTTGGTGGTGGATTTTCAGTCGAGTGGAACTAATACATCTCTAGTTTCATGATTTTGTTCAAACTAGTCTTTTTTTTTTGCGGGTGGGGGGGGGGTTGAAAAGTTTTTTTTAGAGTAAATTGCTTTCTCTAATTTTTCGTCCAACGCCATAGGTTTTTCTTTCAAAATCTCCATGCTCTCTTCTTCTGAATGAGAAGAGTTGGATATTGAGTCCTCTTCTTCGCAGAAAAGCGTTGTCCCTATTATTTAGGCTTGTCTAACCAAAAAATTTTTACCAGGCAACTGCGAAATATCGACGGTAGCTGCATCTGCTTCGTATTTTCTCCCAAAATTCAGATAATACATTAATCCTATTAAATTAACGTTGCGTCTCTCTTTAATTCTTTGGATTAGGGAATATTTCATATTTTTCGCAAATTCTGAATTTTGTTCGTTCAATTCTCCAATAACGAAAGAAAATACACCTTCTGCAGTTAGCAAAATTGCATTTCGACTGCATAATTTTTCTAAGCCGATTTTTACTAGCTTTGAGCCAGTTAGAATTGTAGTCACAGTTTCAAACTCTACATCGGCCATCATTTGTTCTTTAATGTCAATTAATGCTTTTAAAATTGCTGACTTTATTTCTAAAAATCTTTCAAGCATTGCCAACAAATTATGCCAGCGTGTTTTGGTATCCAAAACAAACCATCTTTTCACAGCTAAATTCTACTTTAACATCTTTTTCATCAACTTTTACTTCGTTCCCGGGAAATCCCGGGAACGAAGTATAATTCCCGGGAATAGAAAAAGTACAGAAATCTTATGATTCCCGGGATTCCGGGTTCCCGGGAAAGAAACCCTAATCAGGACATGAGCTCGTGACTCGACGAAAAAAACGTAGATCCTCGAGTCCGCGATCATGACCACTAGACTAACATAGCCATTTTTATGACGAATTTAAATAATTTATATAACATTAAAATTAATTTATTTTATTAATGTGTGAACCATTTCAATGAGATGGGTTGTTTCTAACAAGTGAATATTTCAGTTTTTATTGCACTTAGTGATAGTAAACTAACAAACTTTTTATATTACCATTATTTTTGCAAGATTTTCAATAAAAAATTATATGTTGGTAATTTACCACAAATTCTTAAGCGTCAGTGAGGATAAATTAGAAATTAATTTCCACTTTCTTCGATATATGTATTATTTGCGCGTAACGAACAAGATTTTACAAAAAATAAATAGTAATCTGAGCATAAATTATACAAACAAAATTCGACAATTTTTATATCAAATGTTAAGTAATAATTATGTATGAATATCACTTTTCTTCATGGAAATACTTATAAACTAGATAATTATGTTAAATACGTAATGCATTTCAAAAGAAGTTTTAAAAATAATAATAATAAAACGTAGGAAGCGTTTATAAAATAATACCGCGACAGAAAACTTTTTTTCAGATTTTTCAATGGTTGGTTTGTTGTTGTTTCTAATCCTATCCTGTCTAGCCCATGGGCTAGATTAGATTCATGAACCCTAAAACACTCAAAAAGTCAAAGACAAGAAGAAAATGTTTGATCAAGCACTATCTGGAAAGTCCCAAACAGGAAAGATGTTGTTCAAGAAAGTACTGATTATAGTTTCAATTTTTATAATTGGGTTGATCTTATACCTATGGTTAATTTTGCGGCAGATCAAGTGACAGCTCAGAAATCTTAATATTGCAGTCTGTTGGACCAGATCACTTTTGACTGCTCTGATTAAGCAATTGCATACATTATTTACATAAATATCCATCATACATTTTCCCCTTTCGAAACATTCTAGTTATTTTTTTAAATTTCAATTATTAGCTCACACTCTCTCTCTCTATATATATTGTTCAAATTTTTAATAAAACACTTTTTAATCAACCTCTCAAGTTCAAATGCATTTTTTTAAACTTGAACTGGATGAAAATTGATTTTCATACAGTTTTTTTCAAATATTAATTTATTTAATTAAATTTAATTGGTGAAAACGCAGATTATTCGAACCTCTTGGCGTGATTTCAAAAATTGCCAAACTTGGCGATTTCTTTTTTGGCTGCACTTTAAATCCGCGAAGCAGACCAGGGTAGCCAAATTTGGCAAAATAACTCTAAATAACTCTTGTGGTCAATGGTGGTTTGGCTAAACTGCATTCCAACAATTTGCTTTACGGGATGAATCAAAAAACAAACCAATGCTACTACTATATCATTTGTCTGGCAATAGCAAATTTGGTAGAGCGTCGGCATAGAATGTTCCTGCCTTCGGATCGAATCTCGTAGAAGCGTAAACATTTTTTATTTGATTTTCAAATAATCAATTTTGGTTTTATGTGTGAGAAAATTTTTTATCTCTTATAAGATATTTAGCAGGATATAAATTTAGGAGTAAATACCGTGTGTAGATCGCTAGAAAAAAAATTCTTTTCCCACTTAATATTGTCATTCTGTCATAAGTATATACATTTTTTTATTGATTGTAATTATTTAATAAAAAGCAACTAAAATAAAAATTTTCTTTGTTGACTTAAGTAGTAATTGAATTCATTTTTTTATATTACTTGTTTCAAATTAATTTTTAAGCTGGGTATGGATTATCATGTTGTATTTTTTTTTAATTTATGAGTAATATGTTAAGTTTTTCTATCATAAGTAACCAAATTGAAGGTGTTTCAGAAACCGATTACTATAGTTATGTACATAATTTATTAAATTACTTACCTCTAAAAATTATGTACAATTATGGTAACAATTTAAGGCTAAAATGTGCAGTTTTCCTCCTCTAACTGCCTTTATACGGTAGGAAAGGATTATTTTCACAAGTGATGAGTACCTTTGAATAGAAACTTATATGTTTGAAATGCAGTTGCGTCATATGTTTATGAAATAAAATGGATTTTGTGGGATAAGTATCAATTTCATTTCATGAAAAAAAAAAGATGGTATCGCAAGCAATGTCCTTGTTCTTAAATATATACAAATATCCTTAAAAGGCTCTAAAAAGTGTGAGTATTTAGCGTATTAGCAAAATATACAAATAACTCATAAAAGTGCTCTAAATTCATTCGGCTTTCAGTCTTAGTTCTTGATATAACTCCGCGAAGAAAAATATCTGTCTTCTCTCACCTTCATATATAATTTTAAAATAAAAACAGATACAAATTTGCTACATGCAGAAAAAGAGATTTAGCCCGCAAATGTGCTTAATTTCTTAAGACAATTATTGTTCAAATATTCCTTATTAACGTTTGCGATACCTAAATACAAAATAATACACACCACATGATTTAAACAATGTTTTAAGAATCCTTGTAGAAACATTAATGTGTTATAAAAGTGAAATTTTTCAATTAAATTTTAGAATTAAAGCAAACGATAAAATACTGAAATGGGCAATAATATTCTTTTCTGATATTAAAATTAAAGAAACCAGTAAAATATTCAATGCATATATATTTTAAGCTACATGTAGTTATTCCTGATGTAAAATGAAATATATAAAAACTAATATTTTCGTAATAATGTATTCTTTACACTAATGCTTCAAAATGGCGACTACAATTCAAACTCAAACTGTTAAAATACGTTTGGAAGATTTCAAATTAGATTAAAATAAGTCACGTGCATTTCGGCCTTTATTTTGAAAAGTGATCAAGGACGACATTTTGTAGTCTTACGAAAAGAAGAGCCCCTTTAATGGCAAAAATATCTTCAAGGCTTAAGATTTGAAGTGATAAATAATTTTTACAAATCAATTACTAAACCTAATAAATGTTGTGTGCAGGTAATATTTTAATCTTCATATTTTTTTTGCTATCTCAATGAAACTTTATTCTTTTTTTTCCTTCGTTGATGACTGAATCTTAAGTATAATCCAGACTTTCAAAGGATGATTACAAATAAATTCTTGTAGCATATATAATAAGTTGTGTTATGCTATTAAATTCATATTTCAATTATATTATATTATAAATCTATAGTTCACTTATCGGAACATTTTAGCCTTAATAATATGTATTTCAAACTGTAGATGTAAATGTACTAAGTCCCTTAGTAAATGTTCTAAGTAGATGTAAATGTTCTAAGTAAGCAAAGTTAAAAGTCCCTTGATTGTTTCTGATAAGAATCAAGCTTAAAATTAACTCATCTACTCAAGAGTTAATGGTTGTTTCATTGATTTTACGTATATTGCTGAATTAAAAATCACTTACAGGTAAATATCAGAATTTTTCAAATTAACTTACAAAATTCTTATACCAGAAGTATACTACATTTATTAAAAAATATATATTAATATATTACGGAAATATTTTGAATCACATAGTCTTTTCGATGAAGTTATATATTTGCTTTTCAAAGTAATTTTGATTATTATTCCATTAAAGTACTTACTCATATAATCTTTGTAAATATTCTTTCTTTACATAGACTTCAAATTCCATTAGTAGAGAAAACATCTTTATGAAAACTTTTAAATATTTTAACAAAAAAAGGTGTTTGGAGGAGGTTCTCTTCAAGCGAAGGCTGCTGAATTTTGGATTTAGTTTCTGCGTAAAATATGCTAATCGAAATTTTAAAACTTGAACGCATTAAATGCTAGGAAACTAGCAAGTATATCTGTCATACGGCGACTAAACTACGTCTTGAAAGAAATTCTTGGATATCCATATCTCTTTTAAGCCCTTTATATTATGGAAAATTCAGTTTTCAAAATTAGTTTGTATATATGTATGAAAATGTTGTTAAAACATTCGTAGAATATTTCTGTGCGAAACAAATATACATTACTGCGTATACTTCAATTGTTCAACAATTTTATTATTTGCAATATTTTTACAAGAATAATTCTTGCTATGTCAGCGATAGCAACAGTTAAACACAGAGATGTTTTATGCTAAATATAACTCTTGCAAAAATGATATAATCTAAGTACAATATAAATTTATGTATTATTGTTATATAAATTTTGAAGTTTAAGATCATTACAAATGTATATGAGGAGTATAAATATTTAGAAGGATTTTTCTGTTTTAGATCTATAGTAATATATTCTTATAGAAAATGAATAAATCAATATGTTACTATTGGTTTTGATTATATATATATATATATATATATATATATATATATATATAAATAAATAACACATCAATCAATAACTCCCGAGACTAACCCAGAGATGGCGCTCGTAGTAAACCAGTAACCAGGTCTTTCTAGAGTACTAACCTTTGTGCTTGAAACGTGTCAAAATTTTAAGTCGATCGGACCAGAAACAGCTGAGTTATCGAGGTTGGAGTAAAGTCCTTTTGTAGTTTGTTTAAAAAATGGAAAAAACCGAGTTTCCTGTTCTGATAAAACA
>BMAW01040263.1:52393-87270 GCA_019974015.1 Nephila pilipes | reverse complement strand
ATGTTACCCAGACTCTTGTCCATCAAAAGCAACGATTTGTCGGTGGTTTGCCGAGTTTAAACGTGGTCGTACCGACACAAATGACGCGGAACGCTCGGGGAGACCTGTGGAAGCCGTTACACCGGAAAATGTGAGTGAAGTGACAAAAATTATAATAAAAGATCGTAAAGTGAAGCTCCGTGAGATTGCTGAGATGACACAGATATCATATGGAAGTGTATTTACTATCCTTCATGAAAAATTGAGCATGAAAAAGGTTTTTTCCAAGTGAGTGCCGCGATTGCTTTCGATGGAACAAAAACAGCAACGAGTCGATGATTCAGAAAGCTGCTTATCGCTATTTACTCGCAACAAAAAAGATATCTTTTAAAAATTTTTGGGTTTTTAGTTGGAAAGCGTGAACAGTTGATTGTATCACCCTAAGGTGATTAACAAAGTGTTATATTTGATGGTCTAAAAAGGATTTTAAAAATGTTGTTTTCAATGTGTCTCGGGAGTTATTGATTGATGTGTTATATATATATATATATATATATATATATTTAATTTTCTCCTTGAAGCGTAATTTATTTATTAAAAGAATCACTTAAATTTATGATTCATTAAGATAGTATGGAGTTGTTTAAAATTACTAAGAAGTTTTAAGAAATATACATTTGGTGTTCTTTGACTAATTATATAAATTCTAATTGTATACAATTTATTCTATATATAAACATATTTAAAGTGTTTTAACCATATTTTCTAATAAAAATTAAATGCTAAACTTAACAAGTAAAAATTTTATATTTGAAGTTACTTTTTTAAAAAAAACAAATGTTAGCACACAGAAACTCTACAACTGTAAATATATTTTTGAGGTTCATTAAGCACATCATAGTTTTTCTCAGACTTAACAATCGTATAAACTAATAATTTAGATAGAAATATAAAATTGATCAAAAGGACCGCCATAGAGATGTTAGCTATCTGCCATTGGAACATTATTTTTTTGTCTTATCTTCGGCTTTTATCTTTTTATTCCTTTGGGTAAACACTTCTGTCTAGGATCTTTGCAGATTAATGTGCACCAGTATCATTTCTTCAAGCATTGACAATTGCACGTGTCACTATTGTGAGATTACTATATTTTTTCAAGATCTCAATCAAAAGGATATATTATTAGTAAGTGTTCAAATAAATGGAAATTGCAAAGATGACGATGAAAATAACAATTTAGATTTAAAAATTCCTTCCGAAAGCCAGAATCTTGAACAGAGTTTAGACTTCTCAAAGAAAGAGACGATGAAAATCTCGTGTAACATATTATAGGTTTTTCACACATTCTTCATGTTCCGAATTGAAATTGATGGTAAATTCCTCATGGAATCACTATTTCGTCTTGAAGCTATTCCTCAGTGAACTTATTGAAATAAAAAAAAAACTTTATCTATTTTTATGCTAACAAAATATAGGAAAAAAGGGACTTTATTTTGATCCTTGCTATTTTTAGAATACATACTGAATAATGTTCAAAAATGTGAGATTGAAGAGATTCACAGGCAATTAAAATTAGATTAATGGAGAATTTCCTTGGAAGAAATTGATGCTTTTATTGCACTAGCTTACTCAAGAGGAGTAATGTACTAGTCTAAACTTGAACGACAAATTGCCAAATCTATGGATCTCTCTAGTTTTCAATGAAACGTCGTGAATTTTAATGAACCATTTTAAAGAAATTCTACATTTTCTATAGTTTGATGAGAAATCAAGTCTTCTTAAATATGATGAATTTAGAGTTGCTTCTGAGTTACGATCGACCTTTGAGGAAAATTATAAGTAGTGCTTTATATGGGGTGATAATATAAGAATAGACGAAAACCTTTTGCAGGGTAATACACGATGCAAATTTTAAATTTCGTGGCAAATATGTCTGATATATTAAGATTTAACTTCTATTTGACTGTGGAGTTTGAAATAAAATATTTCTTGAAGGGTTTTACGTATCTAGAGAAGTTTGGAGATAAGGAGACCGAAGTGTTCAGTGCTTTGAATAGAGCGTTATGAAACTATTGAATCCGTTTCTTTTTAAGGAGGAAATGTCACAATAACTAAAGTCTTTTAATCTCAGAAATTGTTGGACTGTTTATTGATAAGATAATATTCTATTATCAGTACAATGTATCTAATGAATTGAAAAGAGTTGCCACTAATTTGTAATGATATCAATCCTAAATGATTATCGAATATTCCAATGAACGGCTAAAACATTGTTACTACTTACCGGATGTAAATTAAAAATATGCATGCGTCTTGAATACTATGTATAGAATCACTAAGATAGCTGATAATCTTGAAAGTTTTGTAGGAAAGGTAAATATCTGCAACTTCACTACGTGTAGCGCAGATATACTCAATCAAATGAACCGATTGTACACGATGCGATCGATTCAAGAATTCTGTTTACATTTCTTATAATGTTGTAAATATTTCAATTATGAATTTCCGGTTTTGCTTAGAACATGTAATTTTTCTCACTTTTCTTAGCATATTCTTTATACTAAACCTTATTAACAAACTGAGATTGTCATATTGTTAGTCAAAGAAACAACCTGCATGTCTTCTAAAACAACGCTTGATAATCATCACCAATGATATTGATGCCGAAACAAAATCATAGAATTATGTTCCTCTTGTGTTAAATTTATTTGTGGAAAATGTGACAAGAACGATGTATTAAGCATTTTTTGTTAAGCATGTGTTTAAGACAACAAGAAGAAATAAGGGCTTAATAAGAAAACAATGTTTTTTTTTCAATTGAAAACAGAGGTAATATATATTATGCAATAAAACTTCTACTATTAAAAATGTTGCACGGGTTTGGAATTGTATAAAGCGACTTATTTTAACTTTTTATAATGGTATTTGTGGTAAAAATCAAACATTTATTACCAATTTCTTATAATAGTAAAAGTGACAAACACTCGTTCTATGTAATTAAAAAATTCTGTTGCTCAAATGTTGAGAAACAAGTTACAGATATAAGTTAATTCCAGCAATGAATTTATATGGCATATTCTTAAGTGTTACCTTAAAAAGTAACTTCCTCAAAAGAAAGCCAAACTCTAACAAAATTAAATTTCCTGTTTTAGAAAATATTTCAATAACATTTTCATTTGCAAACATTATACATATCTACTAAACCTTCCTTAGTTCAATAAATCTGAACAAACTTACGCAGTAGCATTCTACTTTTAAGCACTAGTTTCGAGAATTGCATTCAAATCCCACTCTGTCATATATTTCACTGACTGCCATGTGCTTAATTCGTATTTTAAGTATAGGGGAAAGTGCGTTCACAGTACTACCAATGACAATGAAAAGACTCGACTGCAACTTCAGTGAGAATAATGGTTTCAATTTAAAAGACGCCATTACTGTAACCGCAGTCAGCTCACTGCTCATTAAGTCTGCCACCCCCATCCTCTCCCCCATGATTCCCTAAAGGGGTATGAGATTTTGAACAAGTCGTTGCTTTATATTTACGATAGGCGGCAAAATGATTTGGCGTGATTCAGGGAATTCCGTTATTTTGGGATAAACCGATGGTTGCTTTCAAATTATTTGGTTTCGTGTAATATCTGTGAATCGACGATGTATAATCCTTTTTCTTTCTAGAAATATCGTTAATTATAGAAGCTTTGATATTAACCGCAAAAATTTCATACGTTGTTAGCATCTCAGTAAGTTTTATTAAGAGTCGAGAAATGTGTGTGTATGCAAATTTCTTGTCCCAAAATTATACTAGGTTAATATTTCAATCAAACGGTAATGATGATACTTGAATGGAGTTATGAATGTAAGGTTATAAGATTTGATTAGAAAGTAAGGTATGGATGATATTTATTTCGTTCAAATCATGTTCCGCATACTTAAATATATGGAATTACTTGAAAATCGCTCAGAGTTTTCCGAAATTAATCATCCAATTTCAAAATGCTATATTTTCATAAATTAACAACACAGAATGATAAGTAATACTTGAATGCAAAAGAGAATGTAAAATATGTTTTTACAAGTGTTCGATATAGTTTGACTTCTTTTAGTTACACGTATTATGTGAATTTTATATGTCAATTCCTGCCAAATATTTTGTAAATTGACGGTGGTAATTTATTATACAGCAGCTGACATTCGTTGTTTAAGTTCGTATAAATTTAGGCAGTGTTGGAGCATGTACTTTATCTTTTACAACTCTTAGGAATTCGGTGGGACCATATCAGGCGACTCAAATGGCCAACTGTATAACATCAAGTCATCTGGTCCACTGCGGTCAATCCACCAGCGAGTGAAATCCGTGAGAGCTTCTGAAATAACTTTCGTGAAATAGCTTCACGACGAATACAAGAGAGTCACCAATTGTTCACATTTTAAAGCTTCCAAAGTTTTCCTTTGTATTCATGTATTCCTTATCATTCTACATTGTTTTATTTTGATAATACGAAATTTTTAAATCAGGTGATTTATTTTCAATAATCCTGTATATCACTAGAATATGAAATAGAATACTTTATAAACTTATGATAGATCTCAAAGTTGTATATGTAGGCAAAAGCTAACAATTTTTTCTTTGGAGAAAGTGTTCTTATAACTATATATGATTGAAGAGTAGAGGAATTTAAAAAAAGAAAAAAAAAACTTATGATGAAATGTAAAAAAATTCTCCCCTTAAAGGAATGTAATAATGAATTGTAAATCAAAAAGCGAATAACTCATAGGTGATTCATTTAAGTAATGAAATCAAATATTGAACAAGTGATAAAAGAATTTATATAATCTGAAGATGCGGTAAAGTAACAAAAGTGATTCCCAAAGTACATTATGTAACTTAAAATAAAATCATTTCGTGATCTGTTTAGAATTAAAGCAAAGTTCCCTTCATTACTTCACTCTATGATAATTCCAATATAACTATATATTTTTCATAAATATTCACTACAGATCAAAAAGTCCAAATGGAAGCATAAAGGATATCTACTAGAAATTTGATTATGAAAAAGGGTTGATGCTCTTTAGTTTTTAATTTTAAATAGTATTTATTTTAGTACGGGCTGTTACTCCTTGTAATATCAGCTGTTGATGAAATAGTTTTTGAGCTTAAGAAGGTGTGAAATACCAAGAGAATACCTCAAAAATACATTTCATACCTTATCACATAAGCAGTATGTTATTTGTTTAGACTTAAGCAATGTACCCTTTATTATTTCACTTTATAATATTCCCAATATAATTTATGTGTTTATAGATATTCGTCATGCCTCAAAAAGTGAAATAGGAAGTTTAATAATTACCTATTAGAATTTGGAAATCGAAAGGAATTAATACATTATGATATAAATATTATTTTAATTAAATAATCCATATATAAATGAAATAAATATGAAAGATTAATGGAATTAGTCATGATCTATAACTTCTTCATGAAATTACATCCCCTGCAATTATACACTATAAGTATCTATTGTTGAGTAAAAAAAATTGTATTTGATATCTACCTTACCTTTTGAGGTAGTAACCTTATTTATAATATCTTCTAACCTCATGTATATAAATATGAATGCTTGTCTGTTTTTTTGTTTGTCCGTTATTAAAATCTACCATGTTGATCGTATGGTACCAAAAATTTTAGAGTGCTTCGTTGATGTTTGGAAAGTACCGTAAGCATATTCCCACCGAATTAAATTTTGAAATTTATTTTGAGAATTTTGAACAAAAAAAACTTCTTTTTTACCGATTTTTCACAAACAACAGATGGCAGCAACAGCGATTAGCTTAAAAACTTTTTTTTTAATTTAATTTCTTGAAATTATTTAATTATATTTTTTAAAAAAATTATCTTCAATGTTTAAAAGTTTTCTTAATATTATTGAAGTCATATTATTGTAAGATTTGCGGGGTTAGCCATCGAAAGAAAAGTTGAAAAATTACGATTGTTGCACCATTTGATTACGATTATTGCACCACCATTTCAAGACTTATAATATTTTCGATTTACTGTAGGCATTTTTTTATTTTCTTTATTTTCATGAAATTATTTATTTTAATTTTTTAATAATTTTCTTTCATGGTTATAAAGTTTTCCCTTCACACTCCTCTAGTCGCATGTTTTTTTTTCTTTAAACAAATGTGGACGCACTGTATACGTCAGAAAAACCAATATGTAATATTAATATTACTAAATAAAATAGTAAAAAGCTCAATTTAAAGTACAAAAAATAAAATTAAATAAAATTCTTTAGTATTATGTACATATTTTTGGATTTTCAAATGAATTATTGCATTAAAATACATGTGAAAGTTATATATATATATATCAATATTTAAATTTCATGGTAATTAAACAATTAGTTATATCAGGAAACCTTGGTTTTAAAAGGTTTTAAAACACAATTTTTTTTACTTAATCTACACTTTTAATGTTTGAATCACTTCTTCCTGAGAGCAAATAAATGTACAGTACGGCCAACACAAGTTTGAAACCAATTTATTCCCAAGAATATCTAGTTCAGCGTATTTTCTTCTATTTTTAGTTAATTTTGCATTTTTTTCGTGAAGAATTAACATTGTCATTGTTGTTATTAACTTCTTTTTCAGAATATTCTTTCTCTGATACGATTTCTTTCAAGCGCACAGCAGTAGATATTGGCAGGCAGCAAATTGCAACCCTTTTCTGAAGCTGTTTCTTAATAAGATGTTTCCCAGTCGGCTTAGAAATATTCTTTTTCTGAGTGCTTCATGTGCATTGCCGAAGAATAGAATCTGACTTTTGATTCCTAAAATAATGAGCAATGAAAAAAGTTATATTCATAGATCATAATCTAGTGTTCTTGGTGACCAAATACGTGAGCATATAATGTCCATTATATCCATTTCACCCTCAAATTGGTTATAGTAGATATACATATTGGTATAACTTGCATTCATATCCAGGATATTATTATCGAGTAAGCAATGCCAAAGTTCTAAAATTTCATTTATTATTTTTGCTTTACTCTTTACAACCGGAAGTTTTACAAGCAAGTGTTTTTTTGTCCTTTTTCTTTTATTAGTGATGGGAGTTTTCTTCCAATAACAAGAATCGATTACCTTATTATTGTGTTTCCTGTTTTGTGTTCCCTGTGTTTACTCCATATTATTCCAGCCTTTCATCACCACTTTCATCTGTATAATTCTACTCACTGCAAGAATCTTCTTAACATTCCTGTATATCTTCAAATGAATCCGAATCCGAACCTTCATTTTTTTCATCTTGAAGTTGTGTTCGCCGTTCCTCGTTATCTGTATTTTCAGCTTCGGAATCATCAATCAATAATTTTTGAGTTTCCGTTACATCATTCTTATCAAAGAGATATTAATGAAAACTTTTCTTGCAACTATTTTATATCTGTAATAAATAACACATTACAGTTAGTTTCAGAAAATATTAATAAATACGAATGCTTTACATGCAAATGAAAGAAAAAATCATAAATGGTCGCGCTATATCTCTGAGATTCATTATAGTTTTTACATAGTAAAGTTAAGCATAAACAATTTAAACACGCTGTAAAAAATACAAAACAGAAAATGGTGGAAAAAATATAAAAGTTAGAAATACTTACAAAAGTAGTTGCGTTGTATCTCACAGGTAATCTGAAACAATCACCTGCTTGAACATCACACTTGAAATGCGGGAACATCACTGAAATTCTTTCCAAAACGAACTAGAAAGACAGCAAAAAAGAAATTTTCTCCCAGATATAGAGCCATCTAGTTACAGGGGAAAATAAGTAACTATGTATCTGTCAGACAAGGCGCGACTAATGGAAAGTGAAAAAATGTTGAAGCCATATTTTTGTATACCGACTGCACTAATTTTCTAAAGATATCCCGAAATTAAGATTTACGCATATTTAATTAGTTAAGGTTTTTCGAATTTTTGAAAACTGCCATAAAAAGTGTGAATTTCAGATATTTAGAAGGTTTTTGAGTAATTTAATATAAGAGTAAAATTTATTATTCTCATGCATCAAAACCTTTAAATACAAAGAGGAAAACCTATTCTTCTCAATACGTTTATATCTTTGTTCCTAAAATGTGTGAAGTATATGACTAAAATAATTAATTTGATAGAAAAATAGCAATGATTTTATTTCAAACTTTCATTTAAATACTTATGGTATTATTATGAATATTCCAATGCAAGCTCCATCATTTTTTACTTGATAACGAACTACGTGATCTGCTTACAACACATTTACATTTCTTCATAACTGATCGATTTTCTTGGCCCTACATTTTTCAAGATATATATCATAAAATTGTGTACTTGTTATGTGTCAGATTTTCTGAATATTTTTTACCAATCAGACATATTAAGAAGTTCGATTATGGGAAACACAATACCTCTGTCATTTTTTATGGTGTAGCAGGGCACAAATTTTGAGAGCATCTTCTATATCATTAAACGTATTCAATGGTTACTTTATTTTATTTTATATACTTGTTTAACAGAACATTCAATTATTTCACCAATCCTAATTATATTTGTTGATCTTAGATAAACATTAGTTTCGTGTCAAATTATTATGCATAATACTTAACTTTCTTTTCTCAAGTTTTCTAAGAAATTTGAATGCCTTGCAATTATCCCTTTAATTGAACTTTAAACTGTTATGGATTCAACCATTATCTTCCATGTCTATTACGAAATTACTTATTCTGTGATCATCTTTAGTAATCTTTATAGTAAATTAAGTCACCAAACCATATATATACTAAAATCACACACTTATACATACATATGTGTAAATATGTATATGTTGTAATTATTACCTGAACGCTATTCGTAATGCATTTCTCCATTAGAGAGTAGGTCGAATAAGACCATTGTTGTGACGTATTGATTGCTATAACAAGTGTTAGAGGTGACAACCTTTCTGACATTAGATTTAAGGAGTAGGCTATGAGATCAAATGTATTGTTCTGAACACTGTAGTCTTGGTTTGTAAATATTAAACATTTTTAAATCGAAAAATAGCCTAAATCTGTTCTTAAACAGTTCAGTTTTTAAAAACATTATTTCAAAACAGACTCCTTTTATACAAAAATAAACTTCTAGGCACCGAACAACGAGCTATGAAACCCTATGTGGTAAAATATTACATATACATCATCGCCATCTCCATCATTTTATTTAATGTTATCATACATTATTTTATAATTCCATGTTATTTCATAGTACGTTTAAAGCGTGATCATGAGATATGAAGCAATCTTCAAGAAAAAAAATTAAACATTACAATTCAAACAAGTTTGTGATCGTTGCTAAACGGACAATACTATAATTTTCAACTATACACATGTAACTAAATTCTGCAACAAAAATACCACTCCAGCCGAAGAAATCGATGGTTAATTTCAAATAATACGTATTATAGTGAAAATAATTTTGTACTTTACAGAAAAGCAAGCATCAGCTAATTTTTACTGCATTTTTTTTAACAACATTCATTTCAAAAGTACTAAAAAGCTATAAAATCTATATCTTATTCATACATATTTTAAGTTTGGTATCTAAAGCTTAAAGAATAATTAAATTCTAGTCACGGTGCAGATATCCCCAGAAGAGCTTTTAGCCCTGAAACCATAGGAGAGATGCGCATTTTATCTTATCATAAACCCTAGATAATTCTTCTAATTGCAGTTTAATTCTTTCGTTAAATTTATGTGTCGTTAGTATTCTCTTCTTATCAGTACGGTACCTCAGACCATAACTTTTGAAATATTGCTTCAGTTCCAACATAAAGATGACTATTTGAAGAAGCAAGTGTAATTATTTTTTTGTCTTTACTTTAAAATTACTTTACAAAATAAATTACTTGTAGACAGTGATTTAAAATAAACGTTTTTAATGATTCGGGGAAGATTTTATATAATATGGATATTCCAAATAAAAATTTAGAAGTAATATTAGTTTGGATTCAAAATTCCATTTCATGTAGCAATTGAGAAATAATTTATTTTGAAATATGGAAAGCGAATAAGGGATTATTTATGATACCAAAAACTCATATTAATTATTTTAACTATTAACTGTCTTAAAATGACCTAAGATGCATTTTTGGAAAAAATAAAATTACCTGATTGCAAAGACTTAGAGTAGCGATTTAATGCAACAAAATTATAAATGAATAATGATTACAATTTCTTAAGTTAATTCTACCTTGAGTCTTTTATAAAATTTCTTTGTAGATTGACTTCATATTGTTTCCAGACTTGACGTGAAGAATGGGAATAGTAATGTAGTGTACACAGTTGCATTTTTATGGAAAAATATTTTTAAAACGGCGTGCTTTAGAATATTTAAATATTTACATTTAATCTTGTGTTGAAAGTTGTAATTAAATAGAATTTTACGATTCTCACTGGAAAAAATAAAATTATTCAGTAAACTTTGATTTTGAATTTTTACTCACATATATATTAAAAGTATCCCATAAATTGTATTCTATCATAAATGCATTTTAAAAATAAATCATGTCATGGGAGATTTAATTTTATTATGTCCGTTTACATTCGCTTTTCGACTCCAGAAAGATTAGTATCCTAGCATTTTAAAGGAAAGATCATTTATTGTTGCCATTTCAATGAAGAAATACAAAATATCATCTTGCTATTTTAAATTTAACATCCAAAGTAATTTAAATAAGGAAATATTTTTAAAATTGATTTATCTTAGAGTCGTGAATTCTCTTGAAGACATTTATTAGATATATAAAACAAAAAGGCAAATACTTCAAACTGAAACATTGTTTTAATGTTTTTTTTATATAAAAAAAAATCCCTAAAATTGTAAGGATTTAAGCGATTTTTTATATTAATTGACACAATTGAAGGCTTCAATTAGTTTTGAATTAGTCTTTGCTTAACTTTTCTTCATAAACAGGACATAAAACGCAACAATTTAAGATATTGAATATTTGACGAGAAATTAGGAATAATTGAGAAATAAATTTTACGATTTTGTTCATGTGAAATATTAAGAAATCTGTAGAATGTGCATGACTTAAGATAATTCATTGTTTGAATAGATATCAAATAAGTCTTTATTTAATTTTTCTTGTCTAACTGGACATAAAGCTCTAAAATTTAAATGTATCCGATTTTTGATGACGAATATGCCAAATCGGGAAAAAAAATTGTGAAATGTGAAAAGTCTTTAGATGAAAATGGCAATACTGATTGTTTTACAGTTTCCTCCTATGAAACAATGAGAAGTTTAAGAATCACCACAAATATCATTTAATCGATTTCTTTAAAGTTTCATTACGAAGGATTTATAAGATATTAGGCTAAAAATGAATAATTATTCTCTTTTCCAACGTATTTAAAACATTTGATGTGAGAAAAATAAAGAAAACAGGCCTCTACTTTAGACGAACAAAATATAATTAAAGACGAATGGTGAATATAAATTGCAAGTGGCTACTATATTATTGAATGTAAATTTAAATTTCGATTCGATTAGTCACTAACAACGTCAAAGGCTATATGTGTCGAAAATTCTATATTTCACATTATGGCTTCATCTCAATTAATTTCATTCAGTATATTTCCATGTAGAATATTCGGTAACCTCTTTTATAAACTGCTTAAAGAAGAAAATTATGTAGAAAAACAAGAAAATATAGTTCACAACAGTTCCTAAATATTTGTATAAATTTCGGTTAATGAACATGGGCCCCTGAAAAGTGTAAATTAGAATAAAATCATACAAAATAACTTAACAACTGAAAGATGAAACTTACGAGATTTTGAGATTAATCTGAAAGAAAGAAAATGTTATTTATCTTCTTTTATGTGGTTTTTGGAATTTGACTTTGAAAGAGTCTTGTGGCAAATCAAAATTATCAGAGTAACTTACGAGCTGTGCAAGTTTATTATAATTTATTTCCAAAGTTAATGGTGCATTGGGGTCGATTGAAACGTTTTATCACAATTGCAAATAAATAGGTTATTTAATAGCACTTTAATAAGAATTTCTAACTTAAATATTTCGCAATTTCGTATACGGATGATATCAGTTGTCACTTTCTCTCAAAGGACGAACGTTTTATTACTAAGCTCAATTTTACGAAATTACGGAACAATTATATTAAAAAATAAATTATATCAATGAATTAAATAAAAAATAAAAATTAAAAATATCATAATAATAATATAAATTAATAAGATAATAAAAAGTAAATTTAAGAAATCAACAATAAATAATAAAATAGTAATATTAAAATAGAACTGACTATAAAAATATAGTATAAAATAAATTAAATGAAAAAATATTAAGCTTTAAAATGATTCAAACTGATATCAAACCATCGTGTCAGTCGGTAGGTAAAACACATTAGAGACAGCATGTATTTGTGACATTTGGAAAAAAAAAATCAGCAAGTACCTTTCCAAGTGATAGTCGTCCTCAAAGGGTTACAGTCGCACAATTACACTTGATATTATAATGAAACTCTCATATTTGTGAATTTTCTATTAAAATGTAATTTACAATATGGAAAAGTTATTTTTAAGCCTTCGTTTCTCTCGTTTCTTTTTAGCTCACTATGATATATCACTGCGATATCTGACTCTTGCTGACGCTACGAGAAGCCAGGAGGAAGTAGTCGTTATGAACGGGTAAGAATTTGATGTTATATATTACAATAAATCTATTGTATAACATAAAACACTCTAATAGATTATTTTCTGAATCGTCAAAAAAAAACCCTCATTTTTCCTATTTTTCATATATTTTTTTTATAATCTAAAAAAAAATTATTTGTAAGTTTTTGAAATTTTAAAACTTTTCTTATGTTTTAATTTTCGCTTCTATAATAACTTCAGTTAGTTATTTCAATTTTACAAACAAACACACAAACACGCACATGCACGCACACGCACACACACACACACACATATATATATATATATATATATTTACTAGTGTGCAAAACTTAAGCAACTTTTCAGATTGTGCCATAATTTCGAGACAATCAACTGCGTGGCATAAAATTCACCCTTCAGGAGCATAATGCAGCACTTAAAGGTTGATGAAAGGATAGTAGCTAAAAGATGAATTTTACTCATACAATATAGAATGAAGCTGAAAAGGGCTTTATTGTCAGAATGGCACCGTAAAACAATGTCTCGCCACGAGGAAGAACAGCAAACCAAAGTACTTTAACAAGGAATCTGGCCTCCTCTAACTGCAATGACTCCTTACACTGTCTTCTCATACTCAGTACCAAATTAAACAACAGTTCTTCTGGTAATAGTGACCATTCTCACAATAACATGTGTTTCAGTTGTCTGGTGCTTGGAGGATACGGTCTTACTACCCGGCACCTCCCAAAAGCATCCCACACATATTCAGTGGAATTTAAATCAATGGTCTGTGCTGGCAAATCCATTTTGCAGATATCTGGATTTTTATAATAATCCTAAAAACAGAGTTCCTGTTTCGGCTTTCATTGTCGTCCACAAAAATAAAGTCTGGACCAATGAAATATAAAACAGACCTTAGTGTGTGATGATAATTTGCAATAATGATCACCGGTAAGTGAACCACTGTCAAACACATGGAGCACCGATTGTCCATTCATCATCATGCCTCTCCACACAATCACTCCATGACCACTCCAATTGTCTCTTCTCTGTTGTTAGTGGAATGAATCAGTGTCCCTCCCTCCCATGACATCAGTGCATAAGGCACCACTGATGGGATGCTATTGAGGAGGGTTCTGGACGACGGCCAACTAGGCCTTTTTTGTCTACAGACATCTAGACATAGTAAACCGTACTACTTGTCGTTCGTGCTACAAGGTAAAATATAATACTGTCTGGGGAATGTTTCTTAGTGTTTAGTTCCATTTATTTCTTAACTGCAGAATAATATACCGGTTATCACTATCTGTTAGTTTACTCTAGTCTAACCAGCACAAGTCTTTTTACAGCTGTACCTGTCATTTGGAACCCTTTAAAAAGTCTTGAAACTACACATTTAAAGTTTCAAACTCTTGTGCAACACTCGTCAAACTATGCCCCTTTCCCAGCTTGTAGATCATTTTACCATGCGTCATTTTAAAGCGCGATTTCATTTTCACCTGAAAGAAAAGCCTGAAAATACGTCCTTCTTCCTACTTTATAAGTTGCCTTGGCATAGAGCATGCGCTTTCTACGCGCTTGAATGCCGTGTCGTCCCTTCTGATATAATAGCACTGATATTTGCATATGCATTACCTAAATTTAGAGCTTTTCATAAGTAATTGATCATTCAATGAAGAGAAAGTCGCTTCGTTTTTATGTTTCTTCTTCACACGCGCGTCATTCCAACATGTCTCAAATTTTCTCAATGATATCAAGATTAGATCGATGAACAATACAGTTATCTGCCTCTAACTATGGATTCATAAATTTGTTTTTCAACATTTAATAATGGCAAATATACCAACACCCATTCTCATATAAATCCACGTAGTTTTCAGCTTCCATTCAATTAAGTGCTGCAACAAAAGATCTAGTTCTAGCACTAGAAATGGATTCCTAAACATAACCTTCTCCCTTCTTTGGATACATACAGATTTGAGAACTTTGCCAGTTATCTTTAAGTCGCTAGGGTACCTGTCAATGAAATTTAAACAAAATCAGGATTCCTCTGGCCATATTATCACCACCATTGCTCAATATATGAATGACGATGCTATTTTCTTTTCATTTTAGGGGATTTTTCTATTGAATTTGGTTTATCTGAGACGTAATGTGGTATACGACTAAAACTTCCCCATCCATGCACCTCTCTCCTCAGATTTTCTTTTTATATATGATGCCTATGTTCAGCATCGTACATCTGAAGCATTTCTTGACAAATTTGACAATGATTAGTAATTACTAGTCGGGACAAATATCTGTGACCTCTATTTGTCATTATGGAATTTTGTCCTCACTTTCCACTACGATTGATTGTATCCGAACCATTTATGTTGAACATCGACACTACTGATTGTGAAGAAGGGTACCTCAACTATAAAAAAAATTACCATATATCTTACACTATGTTCACGTTTTCGGCATGAAACAATTGCACTCTGTAGCCATTTTGTTACATCACATATACGACTCATAGTTTGAACTCAAAAAGTTTTAAATTTCATGAATAAGTATAAAAATTGATAACGAATATTGAAATTTAGTATATATGTATGAAAGAATACATATGAATTATGGAATATGATTTGAAAAGTTTCTGACTTATTTCCTCCATTGTTTAAATCTAATTTAATAGTCAGAAAGTTGATAATTCTGATTGAAACACAGAAAATTTAGAAATACAACACAGTTTATTAGCTCTTACGCATAATATGTAATATCTCCTTCTCTTTCATTTGAATCTCTCTTGACTCAGTAAATCTGATTTATATTCTAATAATAAAGTCTTAATTTACGAAATCACTCATTCCAATTCAAGAACTTCTCGAATATAGCAGATTCCATTACTAATATATTGATACAGAGCCATTTCTAATATAAACGTTAACTGTGACGATTGAATCCAATCAACAATTTACTGTCATCTTGTCGTTATCCTGTGCATCTCTTCTCTTTCTTTTCAATTCTATTTCAATTCTAATATTTCTATCGCTATCTCTAATTTAATTTACTGTACTTCTTATCTTCAGCTGATTTACCTAGTCACGCTTTATTTTGTTTGGCAAGGAGTTGCAATTGAATGCATTTCAAATTATCAAAACGTCCCCAAGGTTAAGGGAGAGAAAATTGCAAGTAGCCTAACGTCACAAGAGTAGATCATTGTTTAATAATAAACTTAAAAAAACAACGAAATATTTGGATTTCAAAATGCTTACAGAAACTAATTAAGTCTTTTTAATGAGAAATAATACCCATGCAATTGATATA
Organism: Nephila pilipes; assembly: GCA_019974015.1. Lineage (NCBI taxonomy): Eukaryota > Metazoa > Arthropoda > Arachnida > Araneae > Nephilidae > Nephila > Nephila pilipes. The sequence goes on along the minus strand of BMAW01040263.1, from coordinate 71,289 downwards.
TATGTAATCATAGCTTACGTTTAATTCTTCTCAAAATAACCCGAGAATATTTTATTTCAGTTGCTCGGTGGATCCTTTCGTGTTGGATGTGTTTCCACCAGTAGACGGTGTCTTGAGATCTCAATTTCGTGCCTTCAAGTTCCAGAGCTCAGACTTCGTCATTTTCTTGGCGACGGTCAGTGTCTGTCTGCAGCAGTGCGTAGAGGTAAGAATCAGCACCATACATCGCATCAATCAATTGAAATATTCTTATAGTAGATACCATTGTCATCTGATGAATTTCTAAATATAAGAATTACACTCACTCTTTGAGCCTGTGTGTTAAATGTACATTTTAGTATAAACAAAAACATGAAATATTGGACAACATTATAAATGATTTTAAATTTTATTACAATAAGTAATAATATAAATTAAAAAGAACTACTTTATTTTAATTTTTGTTTTTATAAACTTATATTCTGATTTATATGATGTGATATCATTTTCAACATGAGAAAAATATAGAAACAGGCAATGTTTTTACAAAAGCTATTGTTGTGAACTTCGTTTTCTCTGCCGTGGTCGCAGCAGCAATGCATCTACTCAAAATTCGATACGTAAGTTGCAATCAGTTGTACTTCAACTTTCCTGCTCTCAGTGGTCGCTGTAGCCTAACTCGAGTATTCGTTCAGTCATCTGTTCGAAACTGGATGCCACTAAAGCCCCGCCGTGTAGCCAGGGCTAACGCACGGTAAATACGTCGAGACTCAAAGTTCTCCTGTAGGTGTGATGTGGAAGTTAAGAGTGATGTGCCAGCTCCAATGTCATCCCCTTCAAACGAGATTGGTTCAAAATTACGAGTTTGTCATCAACAGCCCTCGCTTCGCTTCTGATAAAAGCGAATCAAACCATGGTCCGAATAGCTCTGCATTTAATTAGACAGGTAGTGGAACTAATCACATCGGTTCATATTAGTTACTAGATTTTGTAGACAAATGAGTTCTACCAGCGAACCCACATTTAATCTTTTATTCAAAGAAGTATGAACGGAAGTGAATTGCATCCCCAGGTTTTTCCTATATTTACCTCTCGTTAAACTGTAAAGTTAAGATAGGTTTTTTTTTTTCGTTGTTCCGCCTTGATTCTTAATACTCTTATTTATAATTGATTATGTTAATTTAAAATGAAGTATTACTTTTATTACATCTATCAAACTGATAGCTTAGAAAACGTTCGCTGAATAATAAATATCTCGAATTGAGATTATATTTCGTACTCTTTATTTGATTCATTTGTACAAACTATCTGGGAATATTTGAAAGCATCGGTCTTGAAGTATTTGAAACAGGCCGAATGAATACGATCCATTTTTATTACCGTACTATTCAAAAGAAAGTAAATTATAAACATAAAATAAGTCGCAAGATATATTTCGTTTTAGAAAAATATGAGGAACGCGGATAATAAATCTGTAACTTTTCGCCAGACCAAATTTTACACTATTTAAATATAACACATTCAAAATGTAAATTCTAACCGTTCAATTTATTTTTAATAGAATGTCTACTAATCCAATAATTTTTTTTCATACATTCCACAACTAATGTGAGATACATTCTCCAAAAGTTAATTTTTAATCGTTTAAATTTAAAATTAATGAAACCAATGATGAGGGCTAGCACTCCAAATATTAAAAAAAAAAAAAATGAATGAAAAACTATATAACTCTATTTGTACAATATTTTCCTTCTAAGCTATTTAGCCTTTGCAAATCTTAGATTCCAGTCAATCTACGAAGCACGGAATAAGTAAAAATTGCAGGTGTGTAAAAATGGAAGATTGTAAAATATATTCAACAATTCACTTCTGGTACTTAGCATGAATTGAACATTAGGTCGGTACTGAATTTTATAGCAATGGCGAGGTGAAATATTGACATAAGACTATTTCTTCTATTTCTCGAGAAAACTAGAATTGAATACTATTTTTATGAATATTATTACACGGACTTTTCTTTTTATTTGATAAAATGTAATAATAATAAAAATAATAAATTAATTTATGCATAAAATTTAGAATATTGCATATTTTATTTTTATTATATTTAAATCTTACTGTCAGAATCACATCAATTAAAAAAATAATGAATAATATTATTTGACTGATTCAAAAAAAATTTCGATTGACAACAATAATATTATTTCTACTCTTTAAAAGTTTTAAATCATCTGAGTTGAATTTTATATTAAAAAAGCTATGCCTTTATTCTTACTTACTTATATTAGAATAAATGCTGTTTATATACGCGTTGGCTAGAAAATCCTTTTATTGTAAATTTATATTTGTTCATCTTATTATTGATATTTTATTACGTATAAATATTATATATTTATGTTAATGAACTGTAATTAATATTATAATTAAGTTAAATAACAACAATAATTAAATTATACTGTAATATTTAAATTTTTTACATCACATGATTAAAAAAATGTATCTCATGTCAGTTTCCATTATTAAAAAAATTTCTTATATTTATTATCGAGAAATATTCTTTGTCATGAAAATTTAAATATGATAAATTAAGGATTTTTCAGCTCGGACAAACGCTTTCCAGTATTAGAACTACTCGATTAGCCTCCTTCTCTCCTTTCTATAGACCAGATTCACTTGCATTGAAACTAAACACAATTTTGGTTAGCAACATTGATAAATGTAATATATACGTATATATATTAATTTACGGAATATTACATTATTAAACTTAAAAACGATTATCTTAAATTTCAGAATAATACGGGATTCAGAAAATTGTTCTTTTTTTTAAAAAAAAATATTCGCACAGAAAACTCTTTCTTAGGATCTACGGCGACATTTTATTTTAGCATTCATGATTCGGCAGTAATTTTCTTTGATGATTATGGAAATATATTTTTTTATGAAAATCTATCCGGATCCATAAAGAGAATTCTTTTCACCATTCCACCAATTTAAGAAGTAAAATTATGTGTATTATGACTTCCTGTGACGTCATAAGTATCTTTCCTATCATTAACGTTACCGTGGATGCGCATGAGTAGAATGCCCAAACCGGTAAGATACTCATTTCTAATTCTCGAAACGAAAATTTGTTGGATTGGATCAGAGTTCACCGGCGTGGAAAAGCACTCTTTCTGGATGATTAGGTACCGTAAACATTATTTGATTTACGTAGCGAAACTAGTACCGTATTTTCGGAACATCCTTTTCATTGATCGTACTTAAAGGATGGATATATGTACGCTGAAAGAATATTTTATTTTCATTCACTGCGTTCTGGATATTGTTTAACGGATTAATTTTAGAAGAAAACAAGATTATCGACATTGTATGTGGTATGGTGACATTCGTGATATTAAAATATTATAATTTCTTTGAATTACAGTAGTCGAATTGGAGGAAACGAGTAAAATAAGTAAATGCTTTATAAAAGTACAAAAATAACACTACAATAGTAATTAATATATTTAATAATTTATTAATAGTAGTTACCTACTATTATATTTTAATCCTCTGATGGTAATTTAGAAAAAAAAAATCCTATCATTGAGGGTATATCTGATATTTTCTTTCCTAAAGTTTGCAAAGACAAGATGTGTTCCTAAATGGAAGCTCCAGGTGGTTAAGTTATGAGAGTGATAATCCTTTCAAAGCTATAAAAGGAATTTTTAAAGCATATTTTAATTACTTAAAGTAATAATAAATGTAGAATTATGATTTTTTTCATAATAATTTTGCTAACAAATAAGAGTAATTTAAAAAAAAAATATTCTTGAACTTTTATCTTATTATTTTGACATTTAATTAGATGTTAATATAAGTTTGGCTTGCAAGTTAAGTAAAATAATTAGATCTTATGAATAAATCGTTTTATGGTCATAGGGTAAAAACATTACAATAAAGAGAATAATGGAGAATGTGCCTTTTCACAAATTTATCAATCAAGTAGCAGTATTCGTACACCTTAGCTACAAAATAGGAACAAAAACAGCACTTGGAAATTTGCAACATAAACACAGAGTAAAACAACATTAAAAACCATAATATAGAGCTTTCGATATCCTTTAACTCACCAGTTTACTAGCTTGCATTACGGACATATCTCTAAAGTAATAATTTGCACACCCAAGGTAGATGCAGGCTAAACCCTTATTTCAGCTCATCAGTGTATTTGAAGCATTCTTGGCTATGTGTGGCATCACAAGAGAAATTTTGGAACTTCTTTCCTAGTAAAGATATAGAGAAAATTCGTGCATTTCAGGGAATATTCACTATGTCACCCAGGCCAGGAGTGTCATTGCTTCCGTAATAAAACCTTTTGAACAATAAGAATTACATTAGAGGGAAGTACCATTGCCGGTTCGTACCAACATTGTTATGTACTTAATTTTTTTTTCTAAATTAGCTTTTTTCTTGATGATAATCATACATATGAGTAAAAAAAAATAGTATGTTCTGTTCTGAATGTTTGAAGTGTAAATGATATTAATTGATGATATATTCTCCGTCTACATAGTGAATAGTTATTTACTGTTCCTAACAATGTCCGTTAAAACAATCAGTCCTCTGAACGCTTGTCAGTTCCTCCTATATCGAAATAAATGAATTTGGAGCTCTCTTTCTATGCCGCACAAAATTATATATATACATTAGTTTAAGCTCAAATAATAATTACATCCATTCGTCTATGACTCTGCATTATGTGAAATGCTGTGAATATAAATAGTATCTCCATTAATGAGAAGTCTGGTAATGGTGTTTTTGGTCTCTGGAATCCCATCTCTTGTGATTTCAAGTATTAATCTTAAACTCTATTTTGTGCCAGAAAAGTTTCATCTGGTCTTTATCTAAGGGTCAGGCTGTATTTTAGCCATCCACTTTCTCTGAATGAGAGGGGAGCCACCAACCTAAATGGTTATTTACGTGTGGTTACGGTCAAGATTAATAAATTCATCATTTTAAATAATATATTAATTTTGTTGTTATTATTTGCATTTTTTGCACTCGAACGAAATTTCTGGAATGAATTTAAACCAAAAGTAATAAATTCTTAAGCACAGTTTAGTTTCAAAACAATTTTGATGAAATCAATTTATGTACCAAATTTAAAATTATGATTGGAAATCTGAGAAGTCTCGTATACAAAAGGATTCATTCAAAATAGCATGTGATGCATAAGGACTTGAATATTATACGTATTTAACTTTTTTTCCCTTTTTAATTTTGGTATTAATCAATGGGTTTCCAATTAAAAATTTAAAGTACAAATATGGCAGTTTATTTTAATTAATAATCATGTATCGAAAATTTATATATGTATTGAAACAGTATTTAAACAATAATTGAAAAAATTTTATATTCGTACTCAGGTAAATGATGAACCTTAATAATCCCCACATACGCAGTATATAAAGTCCCCGTTCAAGTCATGGATGCAAACTCCGGGTCTACCGAAACTTGTTCTGAGAAATAATTTCTTAAAAATTAATTTTAGTTTTCATTGACCAAGGCTTCAAATTCTGGAGTTTATGATGTGTGTATGATAGAACCACATCTTACCTAGGAGTAATTCATGTGTTATTCAAGCTTCAAAACTGCTAAGTGTGACGCCAATAGCCATTGAAAAGCTCTACATCGATGTCGAAGATATTTGAAAAAACCTAAATTTTATAGTAATTGAACTTAAGTAATATATTTATGGAAAGTAAAATGACAGAAAAATACAAATCAATTATCTTGAAAAGAAATTTTTAAGTAGCAAACATAATAATGAGATGAAACTTAAGACACAAAAATGAAAATAAAAGTCACCTCGCCATAACTTTTACATTTATTACCCAATTTTCATAAGATTAGTTGCATTCGCAAGCAATGTGTATTATCTTTGTCAGGGGTCGCCAAACATTTTTGATCATCGCCCCCTATATAATTTTTCGAAATCTCCATAGACCCCCACAAAGGTAATTTTCAGGTAATTAAAATAAAACTATATATTAGTCTAAATATTTAATAAATCAGAAACAGTAAGTAAAGTAGCTACAGATTTTTTACTTCTTAATGAGATGAGTGTGCCTGGTGTTTCTTGGCAAGGTTCGCTATATTGGGTTCGAAATTAGTCAATTTTAACCGTAAATCCCCTCGAAGCTCCACATTTAATTTATTTCTGTTTTTACTTAAAATTGAATTAACGTGACTGAAACCGGCTTTAACCATATACGAACTTGGAAACGCCAGCATAAATGGCTGAGCCATTTCGTAAAGTTTCACATATTTTTGCTTTATATTTATATTAGTCCAAAATTTATGTAATTTCAATTTTTTAATAAGCGTTTTTGCTTCAAGATCGGACAATAGTTCAGCAAGCTCATCTTGTATGTTGATGTCGACGTTATCAATTTGCGCCGAAAATGGTGCAATAATCCAATCAGGGATGTCTATGTTTTCCAAATCAACAAAGAGCAGTTTAAAATCATCGCTTAATTTTTGAAGATGATTTGTATATATTTCCAAGTCTTCTTTTATTTTTAATTGTTGCAGATTTGAAAAATACTTATAATCCTTACGTAGCAATGAAGATCTAAATAAATTTAATTTTACTTGGAAGCCTAACAGTATTGTCCGAGCTTGGATAATTGTTACATCTTTTCCTTGCAGTTTTGTTTGAACGTCATTAAATTTTCCAAATAAGTCTGCTAAATAAAAAATATGGTTCTTATTGTTTTGGAGTTCATTGCTTAGAACAGGATTTATTTCGTTCAGAAATTCTGTCTTGGAGTCCAATAAATTGACGAGCCGTTGCAAGCATACACCTCTAGACAACCATCTAACCTCGGTGTGCAGAAGTAATTGGTTAAATAACTTATTGTTTTCCTCACAAAGTTTGGCAAATAATCTTGATTTAAGAGGTTGAGCTTTAATTTGATTAATAGATTTAATACAAAACTGTAAAGCTTCATGTAACTCTGAACTCAGATATTTTGCTACTAAGTTGTGTCTAAGCAACACACAATGAATAGTACGAATACCGGGCACTTTTTCTTTGAGGCATGTAGCAAAATCTCGGTAACGCCCTACCATAGAAGGTGTGCTATCTGTGGCTACTGCTATTATATTTTCAAGCTGAATGTCATATTTATTTAAATATTCTTGTAAACATCTAAAAATTGTCACTCCCTTTCCATCGGTTTCAAGATATTTAGCAAATAAAAATTCATCAATGACTTCTCCTTTAATTTTACTGAAATATCTAACATACGCCATAAGAATAGCAGAAACGCCAAAAACAGATTCATCAAGTTGTATAGAGAACTTGCAATTTTTTAGCTCCGAAACTACTGTGTTTTCTATTTCTTCGGCCATTTCGTCAATACGCCGTTTTACAGAATTTGCACTTAATGGCAAAGACTTTAAAACATTAGTAGAGTCTTTTTTCATCACATTCTCAATGACGTCTTTAATTGCAGGTACTACAATTTCTTCTACGATTGTGTGGGGTTTCCCCCTCTTTGCTATATTAAGCGAAATCTTGTACGAAGCAATTAATCCTCCTTCATTTTCAATTTCAGTAGACTGTTTCATAAAACTTTTTAGAGTTGGTCGACATGAGAATTTTTCTTTGAGTTTTTTGAAAAATTCTAATTCTTCATTTTTTTTTTTATCTGAATGAAGCCTTTCAAGATGATCTTTCATTTTTGACGGTTTCATGTATTCATTTCCAAAAGTTTTTTCGCATATAAGACACATAATAATAGTTTCATTTGTCGGTGAACAAATAAATCCAAATTTTAAGTAATCCAATGAATATTACCGACATTTCTTTTTAGATACTGAAGCTGTCATTTTTAAATTAGGGTTCTGTAAATAAGTTAAAATTAAGTTGGTATATTATACTAATCCACATTATTAAAGCTTACCTTTTCACAAGTAACAATAATTAAAATTGATATCAAAATTAAACGAATAGTTTTATAGAAACAATAACTAATTATCCAATGGTAGATATAATAGTAGTAATAATGACACTACAAGCATTTAATACTGTTCACAGTTCACAAAAATAGCTGAAAATGCATATATTTGCGTTTGTAGCATCCAGTGTAGAATTGGACAAGCGCACATATGCACCTGACTCATATGCAAGGCTCGTATGGTTTGTGATGGAGACAAAGGGCGAACCAACGACACGATGCGTAACTGCCGTATAAAAAAGAAAAAAAAATTAAAACCACAAACATAAGAAGAAAGAAAACGGAGTACTGAAGATTCCCTTCGCGCTTAATGCATAGAAAGCCAACGGCAGTGTCGTCGCTCGCCAAAGGCTCCTAATTGGTTGATGGGTTCGCCAGCAAGAGACACGGCCTTAATCGCTCTTCTGGCTACATACTATGAGTCGTGCAAATTACAAACTGGTCACAAGGTCAAGTTGTGACGTCACGGTATACATACGAAAACACATAAGGAAAAAAGGGGCAGATTGTTTTCTGATTTATTATTTTATTTTCTATAAAGAATATAATATTAAGTCAATTATAAAACTATTTTAAATTTTTACGTACGCAGTTAGATATGTGTGATTTGCGTATTAAGAACTGTTTTTCCTTCGAGTCCCAATAGACCCCCATTTACCCCTTGGGTCAGATAGACCCCTACTGTTGTTAAATAGACCCCTAGGGGTCTATATAGACCACTTTGACGACCCCTGATCTATGTAATATATTCCCTATCCTCTATTTCCCTTCTCCCTGTTCCCTGTATGTATATATTCACTGTATGTTTTTCAATATCATCCCTTGTTCTTTCTCCACACTTGCGTCGATGAGGGACTAGTCGGGCAAATCTGTCGGAGAAGAATTTTGGTTGGTTAATTGTTGTCGACACCTGGCTTTCATAATCGGAATCTCTTTTAAGGTGCTTTTTCATCTTTGGGAATAGGTTAAAAGTTGCAAAATGCAAATTTGTAAAACGGTGGATAATACTTCTTTAATCTCACGACTATGTGAGTACCTTTTCTTACCTCTTCGCATCTCATCAAATGGGAATAAAAAAATAAATGTATTATATGGAGAATATATGTAGACTTAAGGTGCAACACATTTGAGAAAGTCCAGTAATAAATTTTAAAAATACGTATGGCTATTGAAGAAATGCTTTTCAATTAAGTCTAATATTTATGCGTTCTGAAAGGATCACTCTCATATAATAAATATAGTAATTTAATATGTTATTGGATTTTCAATTATTTATTTTACTAATTTTATATTTTAAACTCATAAAAAATATTTGTGTTTTTCAAATGAAAATTGGAATATTCACATTAAAATAAATTATTTTTAATTCTTTAATGGGATATATTTAATTTTTTTCCTAATTATATAATATTCTTACACTTAATGTATATCTTGGCTAATGTCTCAAAAATAAAATTTCAAACATTTGTGTCAGAATGTCACTGGCGTTCAACTTTTGATTTCTTATCGTCATTGATAAACTTCAAGAACTATTTAGATCTTAGCTGACAGTATTTCTACATAAAATAGCTAGATTAATTATTCATTGTAGATCACTGGAATGTGTTTCAGACAGATTTAGAATTTATTATCTTCACCAAAACTAATGGCATTTCCCTTTAGAAAACTTTCTGCTGCTGAGTTCCTAGGAAATATTTCCCATGAATAAGCGATCGAAACTGCTGCGAACACTAGTTTATTGAGCCGAACAATGAAAAATGAACATGCGAGCATTTTACGATACGTGATTCGTGGTGTAAAATGTTATATAAAACAAGTTATACTAAATAAACGATGACTGCTAAGTTATTTTTTGTAAGTGACATATATATATATACGTATATAGATAAGACTACAAATTAGAATTATTTTTATACCCTTCATAAAAATAAGAGATCAATGAACATGCCGCTTATATTATCTTGAATACTTAAAATGCAAGAAGCGTTTCGATATATCCAGACTTTCTTCATTTTGTATTAGTATTGCAAACATATCTAGAAGGTATAATTATGATATTTTCAAAGTATGTTGCTATATACGAAAATAAAAGTATGTTCTTCAGTTTTAACATCCGTAACAAAGTATAGCTCTAAAATGTTATTTTAATTGCTGAAAAGTTATCTAATGGAGAATATTATTATGCCAAAAAGTAGACAAATATATCTGATACGAATTCTAAAAGGAAAATTTGTTCCATTTAATAAATTAAGTTTAAGGTGCAAATATAACTAAATTTTTAAAATGAGTAAATCTTATTGTTAATGCAAATAGCTTATCAGTATGTGTTGCTCCGATTTGGATTCAAATTATAATTACGCCATTGCATGTCACTGAAGTTAACGAATTCAAAAATCAACAAAATATTGTTCTATGGAAAGTTGTGCTCAGAACCGGCTTAGCCACTATAGGTGCTAACTTTTTAAAAATAATAATTGATAAATTATTCAATTAAATATTAGCATTAAAGCAAATAATATAAGAACGAAATGGAAAATTGATTTATACACTCAAGCATTTTTTTTTTATTCAATAGCTCACTCACTCTCTCAATAATTCATTTAGTCATTTCTTTCCTCATTCACTAACTCACTTCCGTATGCTTACAATCCGCTCATACACTCACTCAATTAATTACTCATTCACCGCTCATTCATTTACCCGTTCACAAAGTCATTCATTTATTCACTCACGCTATCACTCATCCACTCACTCATTCATTTCTTTATTTATTCATTCAATCATTAACTCGTTCACTCACTCACTCACTTACTCATTCATTTATTACTCCCAAATTCATTCACTCATGCATTAATTCCCTAATTTATTTAGGCCATAAAATGAATTCATAAAACGCGTTTTTCTTTAAAATGTTCAGGTGACCATTTTGTCGTTGTCTAAAACAAAAGCCCCTTATGTGGATAACACACAAATCAATTGATACTTATTATGTCATAGAATGGTTCAAAAATTAATTTTGTTTTAAATTTGGGAATCAAACCCTCCTGTGACCACTACAAAAGTGTATCAGAAATATGTTCTTATTTAAACAGTTTTAAAGGAAGGGCCGAGTCAAGAAAAATTTCATTTTCAATCTAAGCAATTGTATAATTTCCTCACGTTAAACGTCATGCCAAATAATTTCCTTCTTATTAGCGTAGACATATGTTTAATTTCGTTATTTAAATCTTTAGAATTAACTTTCTACCTACTTTTATAACTTCAAAAATGTTTCTTAGCTTGTATATTGGATCTTATTTAATACTATACTTAAAAATAACTATTCTTATTTACGTATGTCATGGTTCATTTACAAACAGTGGCTCATAAATCAAACAACGTGATAGCAAATCCCCAAGAGATTAATGGAAGAGAAATACGCGTAAAAAAACCATCACAAATAAATTGAAGAAAATGAAGAAAATGTCACTGTAAATTGTATAAAATCGTATCGTAAAAATATTTTATTACATGACTTGCGTTTTGGTTACTGAATAACTTTGATTCAAGGTGGCACAATGTCCTGTGACCGATATGTTTTTTAAGTAAGGTATTTATAAGATTAAAGTCATGAACATCCTCTTTAAACACATATAAAATATGCATTTAAGAAAATCATTTTAAGCAACTGATTATTTAAAGTTTATTTTTTTAAAAATATTTCAATATTTTAAAATCCCTACTACTTTTACTAATTTCAATATTTTTTACATTATTCTTCTAAATTTCTCAGAAGTATTCCTCACAACCCTGTGCTTGGAATTTGTTGTCCTAGTATTATATATTATTTTACAAATTTATTCTATCAACGACTAATAGAAACTTTAAGAAAATAGCAATATTTAAATTTGCAATTTCTTTTTAAAAATTAACTATGTATAGAAATCTTTATTCCATATACATAAACGTTTAACATATGCGAAACATTGTGAAATATATATAATTTATACTGGCAAGAAATAAATAAAGAAACCTTACTATTTCAAATATATGACTGTCATGAGGAAAAGAAGATTAAAATTTTAAAGTCCAATGAAATGACAAAGCACATCGTTAAATAACATTAAATTAGCTAACTAAATAATACAGATAAAGCTATGCAATTTTTAACACATATTAAGGAAGGTCATAGTTGAAATAACGTAACAATTAATTTTTAATATTGTAGTCATTTTGGGGCTTTTTTAATTCCTTAGATTTTGAGATTTGTTCAAATACAAATATTTTTACACACTCCATGCTATCAATTTTCACTTAAAAATTGTAAGATAAAAATAGTTAAAATATTTAAAATATGTTGAATATATTACATACATAGTTTTACATCAGATAATGAAAGCAAATATATTATCAAGTGAATCTTTACATATAACATCTGACACATACACCAGCTCAAATTCTACTTTTAGTAATTGTGGGAGTAGCTTTCTAAGTACGTTACGTGTTAAAAGTTGAATCAATCTAATAATTTCCCAGAGGTCTAATTAGGCACGATTCCAGGGAGCTAGATGAAAGATCAAGTCGTAAGGAAAGTGCGCTTACGTTTTTAATTAAAAGAACCAACTGAGAAAAGTCATTACATAACGCCTGTTGGGGATTCTTCAGAATTCATCCACTTTTGAAGTATATCCATTCCACTTCGTTGTGTTTCCTTCAGAGAATTGAAAAAGTCATAGTGTTCTCTCTCCCTAGAGATCCTGTGTTTGAGCTATCCAAATTTTAATCCTCTTTGAGGAATTTGATGGCATCAATAAGGGAAAAGCAATCATTACAAATTCTTTCGAGATTGCTTCGAGTTCTTTTGAAGAGTATTGGAAAATGTACCTGCATTGATAAATGATAGATAGATTATAATTAAAAAATTTGATTGAATTTTATATAAAGATGTTCGATATGATAAAAGGAGGGCTTATGTAATTGCTTCAAAACTTTTTTTAAAACTAATACAAAATGAGAAAAGCAATTAAATTCACAGAGATAGGGAGATTAATATAAAGGCTTTTCTTATAAAATTGATATTGATCAATAAGAAGTAATCAAAAATATAATTTCACAAAATATTGATTTCAGTTTAATCCTTCATATTTTTAAAACATATTTCACCTGTCTGAATTTTATTTAATAGAAGTTCGATTAAGTACAAAAAGATCACACTGCATTTATTTTGTTGAAGAACATAGAGATTGATTATAAAACAATCTGAATACTGTAAGGAATAAGATTTTTTTTTCAGTGTATGTTACTAATATTTTTACGTCTATTAAATAAATGATAAAAGTATTTATGTATTAAAAACTTTTAAATGCAAGGGAAGGTTATAATAGCTACCAAAAAACTAAGTTTGTAGTCGTTTCACGGGGTGGCTGATAGTTACAAAAGTTTCATACAGTTAAACAGAGGGACAAAATAAGTGTACACCGAGTTCATTGACGAATCATATTTCATTATTTAATTCTGCAGAGAACTTAAAGTTTAATTTGATAGTTACTAAGATTATAACTCAAATGCACGTCAGAAAGAGGCAACACAATTTATTACCTATCAATATGTCTGGACAGCTCTCTTTCAAATCCTTCTTAACTCAATTAATCCAATTTCATATTCAAATAATAAATTCTTAACTTATCAAATCACTCCTTCCGATTCAAAGACTTCTTGCTTATAATAATTTTAACTCACATTACTCTATTTAAGAGTCGCTTCTACTAAATTTCAATACAAACGATTAATTACGTTGATTAAATTCAATTTACAATTATCTATCATCTCTTCATTATTTTTTTATCTCCTTTCTCATGTTCATTCACAGAGTGAAGCAAATAACAATCTAATCTATACCTGTTCTCTTTCTTCTCAATTCTATTTCCCTTATGTATCACTATCTCTAATTTAATTCGATATACTTTTTTATCTTCATATAATTTACGTTATCCTGCTTTATTGGGTTGGAAAGAGGTTGTGTTTTATGCAATTCAAATTACCAAAAAATAACCTAAGTTAGTGATGAGAGAATTTCGAATATCCTAATGTCAAGCTACTATCGAAGAATATTTTCTAGACCTGGAGATTATTTTTAAAAAAGGATTTCCATTAATAAACAGTGACAAATAATCAATAAGAAATCTGTTTACATTTTACGTAGATTTTAAGACAGGTTTGCATGTTTCAGGAGTTAAATTAAAACAGAACTGTCATGTAACACATCGCCCAAAGACATTTATGAGAAACAATCACTGAATAATTTTTGCTGTTAGGTCATCAAAAATATCCCGTATTATCAGAAAAGTCTGTAAAATTACTTATACCTTATATTACGGATATATATGTCTCAGATTTTTCAACAATGGGTTTCTTAAGAACTTGGCACTGAAAGAGTCTGGAAATCGAACAGGATCTGAGAACTAATCCATCATCTTTAGCACCTAAAGTGAAGATATTTAATCAGCAAGAAACAACTACTAATATCTCATTAATGATTTGATGTTATTAAAATTTCCTTTTTGTGATTTCTTTGTAATAATTTCAGATCAGAAATTATTTAAGTGCATGAGAGTTATATTGATTTCTAAATAATGCTTTATTTTAGATACAAATAGCCAAATCTAATAGAATATTTTAATGTATCATGTAAATGAATCTAAAAAATGACCGGTTCACATGTGAAAAGTGTTTTAGGAGACAATGAGAAAATTAATTCATGAAATATTTACAAAAACTCTTAAAATAGAATGATTTGAAAAGAAGTTTTGAAATATTCTAGTTGGAAATATATATGTTCTAAAACTAAGTTCAGGTTTTAAGAACACAATACAGGATTTTTAAAGATTGAACAAATATTTCATATTTTCACATTCTTTATTGTTATGACATGTAGGGAATTATCACGTATAAAAAAGGTTTTCTAATCTATACTTGATTGAATTCGTAGAAATACTCTAAAAATATATAAATTTAGTAGTTTGACTATTATTAAACATTATTTGTTATGATTTATACTGAAATGAACCAAATGTGCAAATTTGAAAATTATCCAAAAAACTAAATATTATATGTGTAAAATCAGTCTATATTAGCATAAATGGTTGTATGTTATTCGAGCTAAAGCTACAAATTTTAAATTTTTTAGAAAAAAAATGAATGGATATTTAATTCACTAATTATTATAAAATAAACTTTCCAAATTTCATATATTTCTGAAATTAATCAAAATATATTGAAAAACTGTTAAGGATTGATAAATAGAACCCGCTTTGAATAAATATTTTGAGATTTTTAAAGGTTCCAGAGATATCTTAAAATAGCTTTTTCAATAGAAAATAATTTAGTTTTAGTTAAATATTTCTATGTATAATAATAGTTTTTATATTTCAAAAATAAGGATTTACTTTTCAATAGATTTAGTTTAATTGAAAAGTTCTACATCAGAAAAATTAAGCATGGGAATAATCCACACTTCTCCAGCCCAAAGAATCTACTACATACCAGGTGGCAGAATAGAACTCTGATCACCAAACAGTGCTCCTCCGTGTAAACGATTGTATTTGGATTTAAATTTACTAGAATTCAATCGGTGGATTTCGAAATTTTGAATTAATATTTTAAATATAGTAGAATGCCTCTTGTATCTTAAAATGTAATTAATTGCTATTCTTTAACGAAGCACTTTAAAATGAATGAAAGAAAAGATAAAAGTAATGTAAATTCTCCAGCTTTATGTATTAATTTGCAGATCATAATGAAACAACGCATTGTGTTAACTTAGTCTAATAGACTTATATTTGTTATTCACTTACAAGCATCATAGTCAAATATTATATTTTAAATAAATTTGTGAAATTATATATCCTATATTAATGGTCCTTCAAGAATATAAAGTTGTAAGATATGTTATAGCTTTGGATATTAATATAAGAAACACTAAAACGAATTGTAAAATTATAAAAAAAATGTTTTAGAAAATATGATGCATTACTCCAATATTTTGCTCGTGTTTATGTAATAATCAATAGAAAATAGAAAATATATCATGTGTTCCAAACAAAAGCATTTTCCTAATATTAATATAAATTAAAAGTCACTGACTCCCTTAAATTTCAAACCAAACAGAATTTAGAGTTTATGATATTTCTGTTTAAAATTATCTTAATTCTCTTTCTCGCATGAAAAGTATCTGGGATTTTTCATAAATTATTGTTATGAATTTTTTTTTTGTAGAATTGTAGGTAGACAAATTAAATAATAAGTTTTACTTCTGAACATTTTATAACTTTTAGTTTCAGTTGTGTATATGTAAGAAAGGTTTAATGATTTATTTCGGAAATTATTTTAACATCTTTTGAAGATTGCACTGAGTACAAAAAATATTTTTTGATTGTTGATCATTATTTTTATCACCGGTACTCAACTATTTAACATTTCTAAAACTTATGTATGACAGTTTTATGAACTAGTATATATCACATAAATATAAATTTAAAACAATAATGTAGTTTAAAATGAAAAACATTATATTCAAGATATTTTATTTCATAAATGCTTATATATATATATATATATATATATATATATATATATATATATATATAAGAGAGAAAGAGTGTAGAAAAATATTATATATATATATATATACATACATAAATCTTTTTCTACAGTCTTATTCCTGTGTGTTATTTCCATTGTTGATACACATTGATCTATGAACTTGTTAAAATAATTCATCTCATGTGAATATGTGCTTGGTAAATAAACCTAACCTTTTCTAAATATATTCTTTCAAACACATATATTTTAATTTACATTGTTTGGATGCATTTTCTTTAGTATTGTGTAGGCAAAATTAATTTTCTTGTAGATATCCTGATAAGAAACTAATAACGAATTACAGTACCTAATATGAAAGCAAAATTCTAAATTTCTCATTTAATAATTGATAAATCTTGAATAATATCAAATAATACAATGAACCTTTTGAACATATATAATTTAATTATATTTGTTCTTAAAGTATCTCTAAGCATAATAAGTTAACTTACAAGACAATAATGTTGGAAATCATTCCTCCCTCAAAACGCAAATGAGATTTCCAAATAAAGAGATTGAAATCTCAGCGATTTCCTTAATTACGCCCAAAGGTTGGAAATTGGCATTACATTTGTCCATTCATCAGTTCCGGACTGTTTAAAGAGTCATTAAGAGGCCAGCTATAATTGTGTCACAGAGAGTCAGCCTTTCAAGTGGCCACTTTCCCTCCCCGCCCCAATTCAACATCTGCTAATAGCTTTTATCTGAAAGATCCCGTTCTGTTGGTACATATATGTACATATTAGTAATATAGTATATATAAATACATATAGTATATATATGTATATATGTATATATAAAAATACATATATAGAGTATGTATATGTATATATATATATATTGTATATACATATAAATTATTATGAAGATGTATATAAATACATATATATATGTATATATGAAGAGGTTATAGCAGAGCATATATCTATATATATATACATAACAATATGGATCACCGTTCCGAGATCAACCTGGTGAGATGGCGCCTGTAGTAAACCAGTAACCAGATCTCTACCACCTCCGCTTGAAACGTGTCAAAATTTTAAGTCGACGGACCAGAAACAGCTGAGTTATCAAGGTTGGAGTAAAGTCGTTTTGTAGTTTGTTTAAAAATGGAAAACCGAGTTTCGTGTTCCGATAAAACATTTACTTTTACGGGTAAAAGCACCGTGTACAAACAATGGATTGAAAATGTTACCCGGACTCACTAAAAGCAACGATTTGTCGGTTTGCCGAGTTTAAACGTGGTCGTACCGACAAATGACGCGAACGCCTGGTAGACCTGTGGAAGCCGTTACACCGAAAATGTGAGTGAAGTGACAAAATTATAATGAAAGATCAAAGTGAAGCTCCGTGGAGATTGCTGGAGATGACACAGATATCATATGGAAGTGTATTACTATCCTTCATGAAAATTGAGCATGAAAAGGTTTTTCCAAGTGGGTGCCAAGATTGCTTGAACAAAACAGCAACGAGTCGATTATTCAGAAAGCTGTTTATCGCTATTTACTCGCAACAAAAATATTTCTTGTGTCGTTACGTGACCATGGACGAAACATGGATACATCACTAACGAGTCGAAGCGGCAGTCATCTGAGAGGCGCACAGCAGGCGAAAGCTGGACTGAAAACGCAGCAGTCACTGGCAAAGTCATGGCGTCAGCTGGCGGGATACGCATGCCGTGACATTGACTACCTCGAAAAAGTTAAATCGATCAACAGTGATTATTATATTGACTTGCTGGTGCGTTTGCTGTGAGGAAAACGCAAAAACGACCGTTACGCAGAGAAAAATCCTTTCACCAAGACAATGCACCTCCTGCAATGTCGATGAAAACAATGGCAAAATTGAACGAATTGGGCTTGATCTGCTTCCCACTTCATACTCGCCGATTTAGCCCCAGTGACTACTGGCCTTACGATCTTAAAAATGCTCCAGGAAAAGATTTGCTCAAATGAGGATATCATCGCTGAAACTGAAGTGAAAGATAATTTTTATAAACATGATATTGAAAAATTGAAAAGCGTTGAACGATTGTATCACCTAAAAGATTATATAAATACATAGTATATATGTATATATGTGGTTATATAAATATAGTATATATTACATAGCATATAAATACACATAGTATATATGCATATAGTTACATGTATATGGTTATATATATTATATGTATATAAGAAGAAGACATTGCTACATTAAGTTATTATAAGTTATATGTGGCTATATACATATAGTTACATGTATATATTAGCAATATACTGTTATATAGTTATATGTATATAC
>BMAW01040263.1:0-31516 GCA_019974015.1 Nephila pilipes | reverse complement strand
ATATATATATATATATATATATATATATATATATATATATATATCATTTTTTCAATTTTGAAGTAAATAAATAATTCTATAATTTTAATCATTGATTTTTTCCTATTATTTCGTAAAAAAGGTTGTTTGAATTATAAAAGCAAATTTACACGAATTAACACAAATATTCGTTAATTTGCTTTGATAATTAAATTCTAATAAACTCTAATATTCGTATATATGTAAATAAATAAGACAAAAGTAATGTCTTATTCTTGGGCGAAAATAACAAATATATGTGAGATTATAAAAACTAATCTCGGATGAGTTTAAGAACTACTTACTTATGTGACCAAAATAATAAAAGAAAATCTTCATATATTGAACTTTTTTCCTAGCATATTTATAAAATGAAACTAAGTACAAATGTCAAACTAGTTCTTAAAATAAAACACAATTTATTCGGACAGTACATGATATTCTGAATAAGTTTCTAAATGAATATTTAAACTTTCTCTGGTTTGCCAATAATCAAATAGCCAAAAAAAAAGTCATTTTCTTAAAATTTAATATTTTTTTTAACTAAATTACTTTTTATTTTAAAACAAATGTTATGTTATCAGCAAATTATACAAAATTCTATTCGTTACTATAATCTTGTAATACATATTTAAGTTCAAGGTGTGTGTGTGAGGGAGAATTGTACCATAGAGATACAAAGGAATTAAGCGTTTTTTTTTTTTCATCAAAACAATTTATAATTATAAGCTACAGAGAAATTACAAAAAGCAAGCTTCAACTTGTAAGAATTTGAAGGTACACAATATTGTAACCTGAATAAATATACAAACATTGAATTATATCCGACACTGCAAAGTGGCAGTGGTAGTGGCTATGGTCATGGGAGCCGGACAGGGTCTATAGAATCGCAGGTTCAAATCCCGAAGCTACTAAAACCCTTTGTGTAGAAGGGATGTCTCCCTTGGAATCTTAGAGAAAATTACAAAATGATACAATTATTGGGAACTTACCTCAAGGTCTAATAAAAGTGTATCATAGCGAAACTTTCATTGACATCACGGAGATGAAAAAAAAAAATTTTGAAAATATTAATTGCCTTAAAGATTTGATGTATAAACTTTATGTATCGCGAACAGAAGATATCATCAAATTAATTAACAAAGGCATTTGTAGAACCTTTTATTACACCTGTCATATCATAAATAATATGTCGGATAATCATTTCAAACCTTTCAATATGTTAACATATAAACAAATAATCTCCGTATTACGTTGGATCTAACGTTGTTCTTCTAAAATTAAAAGGATAAGATATCCTTCCGGAGAAAATAAAACGATTAGCAAATGCAATTTTTATCAATCCAATATCAGCGGTTTCTATTGTCCTATGACCTCATTTGCTCCGGGAAATAAATCAAAAATAGTAGAAAGAGACGAAAGAACATCATGAATATTTGTAATACTTTAAAACCTAATATAAAGCAAATTGCGTCTATCCCTTGGTGTATTTCATACATTTTCTGAGTGAGACTTCTGATGCTAGGAATATATATATATATATATATATATCATCTACAGTAGGTATTACGAAAACTGTTTCTTATACTTCAGGAATAAATTGAATTAATTCTGTTTTTTCTGTAGAAACTCTTGGCATATGCTCAGCTTCAGTATCTAGCTGAATTAAACAGAAATTTGTCAATATTGTTCGATAGGTAATTTATGTAATCTGTACTAAAACTTATAATATTCAGTCACCCAAAGTTATTCATAGATTTTATAACAAAATCTTTTTTCAATCACACTTTCATATGTGGGGGATATTAAATTGTATTTCAGGAGACTCGAAATGTTTTGGAATGAGCAAGCGAATAGACTTGCATTATCGGTAACGGAGTGAAATGTATACACGAATTGGATTGCCTCAGAAGACATCAATAGCAAATTTTTTTTAAAACGTATTAAAAAAAACCCAGCAAAACGTTTCATTCAAGAAAATATTTCAAAATCTTATAAAACATCCAACCATAGATATGTTATTCAATTGGACAAAGGGCACACGAGACGGAATACTTAGTACTCGCATCATTACCAAACTAGTGATATAGGAGTTTTATATAAATTCAATTTCAGTGATCAAGTAAAGTATAGTACATGTAAACTTATTAATTGTTGGGAACATATTCTTCTGACTTGATGTAAATTTGTGTTCCAAAGAAATCATCTCTGGAGTGTACTCAATATAGATCCCTAGTGCAATATTACTTCCAAAGAGCTTTTAGACAATGCTATAGTATTGATAAATATTCAGAACTTTCGTTCAAATATAAAATACTTTGATATCTGTTTAATTAGAAAAAAATAAAAGAAATATTAGCCTTTGTTGCTCAATTCCCCACAAAACCAATTCAATTAGTTCATTCTGAAATACGTATGTTCGTTGGAATGAAATAAAATTATGCAAAAAGACTTAATGAAAGCAAAGGAAAAATAACATGACATATATTATACTGAAATTACTCGTATATAATATTGAAATTAATATTTATGCGTTTATTTGTGAACTTATTCATATAAATTTAGAAATTTCCTTAAACATTAGATTAGGTGATAGCTTGATATACTATATTTGTAAATTAACTATATAACAAATTGTAACGTTACTTAATTTAGCTTGTGAATCATTTAACATAATGAGATAATTAAATATGTATAAAATATTTAAAATTTTTTTTTTTAATAATGTGAAGTTGTGGTAGTACATATAAGAATCAATTCTTTGATTAATATTATTTTAAGAAAAATATCAAGTTAATACATCTAAATGAACTCGAAATTGAAAAATAAATGTTATATCGGTTTGTTCCTTCATTACCTTGTTTTATATAACTGAAGCTTCAAAAGTCGACTTCATTTTGATAACTTAATTATAAAGCAGAATTTATTCAACCTACTTTTATGCATTCACTTACGAATAATCACTCAAAATACTTTAAACCTGTCATTAAAATCAAAATTATTGTGTTAAAAAATATTTATGTTATTTACTAATACAACTATTCAAGATTCATAAGAATGACGTTAAATTTTGTTTTATTTATAATGATTAAACACTTTTAAACATGGAATAAATCTGTATGACTAAACATATTATTATTTTCTTGCAAAAATAAATTCGAAATAGGAATTTGAAAGAGAATTGAGTATACATTTTTAAACCAAGTACTAAATTCAGAGTTTAACCATTAGCCAAACGCATTCGCAACACTAACAATGACAATTAAAAGACACAACTGTAAGTTCAGTGAGAATAATGGTTTCAGTTTACAAGACACCATTTCCGTAACCTCAGCCATTTTGCTGCTCATTAAATTTATAGCCTTCTCTCGTGTCCAATAACTCTCTGTGGTGGCTTAAACGTTGAAATATATCTCTATTTTACATTTTTGGTAGGGTGTAGAATGTTTTTGTATAATTCAGTGAATTATAATATTTCGAGGTAAACTAGCGTTTTCAAGTTGATTGGGTAAATATGGAACTTTACTTTTCTTGAAAGTCTATTAATAGAAATTCTGAAACAAATCATAAAGTAGTTACTAGAATAGTTTAATAGTGAATTTTAATAAGAACTAAGAACGTAAAGATATTTCTATTTTAATAAATATGTGTTGGTAATATTTTATTTTGACTCGTTTAAACATTATGCCACACTTAAATAGAACAAGAAAATTAGTTTAAGTTCTAAAAAAAATCTCAATAAATTAACTGCAAAATATTAATTTTGTTAAGTAACAATAGAAATTTTCTTAAAACTCATAAATGTTTGAATATTGGATAACTAAGGTATGGAAAACATTGGATTTGTAATAGAGAACAAGAGTTTATTTGTAAAAACATTCAGAAAGGCTTAGAATTAGGGCTATAAAAATTATTTTTAATTTTTTACATATCGGAAGAGTTTTAAGCCATTGTTATTATTGAATAATGAAATAATTATTTGTACGTGAGTTCATTGAATTACAAATGTTGTATTGTATATTAATTATTTCAAGTATTTATAAAATTTTACTTTATGCAATCACTAGCAAAATATGCAAGATTAATTTTGAAAATGGTCACCTACACTTCAGAAGAAACACACCTCCTTCAACTAAATTTCCCATATTTTCTCAAATTTGTATTTTTATCCAATGCAACATAGAGTAGAATTTAAATTTCCCTGATGTTATTTTAGATCTGAAGCATCAACATGTAATATCTTTCCCATGACTCATTACCTAGACAAAAATGCCTTTTGGGATTATGCAACAAACGAATCTCCCAAACTAAACCAAAATTAGCATGCTTCATTAAAATAATTTAATAATTGTTTTGAAATGTAAAATAAGTACGAATTAAAGGAATATTTATGTCGCTAGAATAAATTTAAGTATTAATAACGGAATTAAAAAAATACTCTCAATAAATTAATTGAAATTTTATTTATTTTAGTTAAACGAGTATTTTAAAATAAGTAGAATAATGTTACCAATCGGTTAAATATTTTTTTTTGTAGTTTCTCAGAATAATTTTTGAAAAAGTCATGTTTTAAATATACTATAAGTATTTTAATAATAATAACAACATAAGTATTAATTGAATTTAAGCATAAACAGCTTTAAAAACAGATGAAACATGTTTTAAATATCATGGAAAATTAAATTTTTATCCTTATTCTAAAACTAATATATTTGAAACCTCCTAAACAATAGTGCAAATTAAAAATATCATTTATCTCATGCGAATTGTTGTTTCTTATTAAATGTAAAATAAATATTCTTCATTTTAAGGAAAGAAATCAGAATTCCTTTATTAAAATATTTTATTTGTGCTCCAATCTAGATAAAATTTAAAAAGATATCTTAGCATTCTAATTTGTAAATAATGATTAGATATTTTAATGTACATAATAATCAAATATGAAAAAAGGAGAAACAAATTAGAAACATCTTTCTTAACGATATAAAAAAGAATGGTATATAATTGTGAAGAAGCATATTAGAATACAGAATATAACAAGAAGCATACGGTTTCCCTTTTTGACTTTCTTTTGATTTATTAGCTTATTTTATAAATTAGATTATTTGCTACACAGAATACTAATGAATCCAAAATTAATTACTATGGAAGCTTTTAAATCTGTATGAAAAGCTCGAAATTAATAATTCAGTTTCTATTTGTTAATAATACATTGAAAATCAAGTAAACGCAATTCACCAAGAAGGGAATCCTATATGAGATTTCAGATTTCTTATTTCATATGCCAAGTTTACATTTTGCGTTACCTGATGTGAAATTTGAGATAGTATTAAAAATGTTATCGAATTTTTATCTTATATTCATGTGTCCTATAAATGTACACATCATTGGTGGAATTTTAAAGTGATATTTCAATTTTTACACAAAATTGGTGGTATTTAAATATGTGGATAGTAGTATTGAACTGAATTTTTATCTGTTTTTAATATATATATATATTTATATACACACACATATATATACACACACTCTCTCTCTCTCTCTCTCTCTCACACACACACACACACACGCACGCACACACACACACACACATATATATATATATATATACGTATGTGTGTATTAGTATAGAAGAAAGGCATTAACACCGAAGTAGTTTAGCGTTCTTTCCACATATGGCGTACATTTTTACTATACTCTTTCTCAGACTTATATTCATTGAAAACATTAAAATAATTTTGTAAGAAATGTATTTCTTTGAACAAGTCAGGTTCAGTCCATTTTGAGAAGGAAATGTTCTTGAACCTACAAAACGATTGTACTTATGCTAGTTAAAGGAGGCAATATGATATTCTTACAGAAATTCTAAAGGCATTAAATTTTGTCACAATTGCATTTTTTAAATACATGACACTCAATATTTTTTGACGCTCTTTTTTAAGATTTTGCTATTTTTTTTCCTACTTATTTTTCCCAGATATATATGATTTATCTTTCATAGTACTGATAATGGAGAAACCAGTTAGTTGTGTATGCCACTGGATAAAAACATATTTGAGTATGCTAGCTAGAAAGCGATGATTAATTGAAAAACAACTTCAGTAAGCACACAATTCAAATATATTTTGTTGTCATTAATTACATAACAAAATTCATTGAAATGAAACAGATTTTTCAGATACAGTGACTTCCAATTAAATAGTATTTATTGTAGTAATTATGCAAGGTTCCTTTATGTATACAAACTAATAAGAATGAATAAGAAACGATTTTATTGAAGATACATTATTTCCGTGATTTTCGTTTCGAAACGGTTTTTACAATAAATATAGATCGTTACATCTTCTAGAAATCAAAGCTTTTTTTTTAATGTGAGGTCTACAAAGTAAGGAAAGATGAATATAGCGTACATTTGTACAATTACGTATATTTGTGTAGAAAGTTAATTATCTTTAGGAAATTCTTGTAAAAATTGGAGGAATACATTGAGCTTCATTTTCATTTATTGGTACAAGCATTCGCTATTCCCGTTGATCAAGTTTTCTGCTCTTAAGAAACTCTAGTAGAAGTCATGCAAAGAAATGGAACAAGTAAACTTAACGAATACGAAAATTTATTAAGAAACCATTGTGACAGGAACTGATATCAAAATATGGATTCTAAGTAATAAAGAATTTAACCACTGTGAGATGACGATCCATGTATTTTAAAATTTCTTTACTACGCCTTAGTAAAAACTACTTGAAATTAGCACATAGAATTTTAAAGCACAGCAATAAATATTGTGCTTTCATTTAAATTAATGGAAGTTAGCTTTTAAACTAACAGATCAATTGAAAAATCCCTGGCCTACCACAATAAAACACATTTTTTGGGCAAAATTAATTTTTTTTATTCAACATAATTCCCTTCATGGGTGATACACTGATTATAGCGACCCTCCGACTTATCGATGTCATTTTTGAAGTACGATGTGTCATTTGCTTCAAACTAGGCCTCAGTTTCGGCGATCGCCTCTTCATTCGACGAAAATTTCTTCCCAGCGAGCATTCTTTTGAGATCTGAGAACAGGAAATAGTCACTGGATCTGGAGAATACTGTGGATGAGGAAGCAATTCGAAGCCCAGTTCATGGATTTTTGCCATCGTTTTCACTGACTTGTGACAAGGTGCATTGTCTTGGTGAAGCAGCAATTTCTTTTTCTCCAAATGCGGCCGTTTTTCGGTGATTTCGCCCTTCAAACGGTCCAATAACGCTATGTAATAGACGCTGTTCATGGTCCTTCCTTTTTCAAAGTAGTCAATGAAAATTATTCCATGCGCATCCATCCCAAAATACAGACGCCATAACCTTGCCTGCCGACTGTTGTGTTTTCCCACGCTTTGGAGCGGGTTCATCGTGTACAGTCCACTCGGATGACTGTCGATTGGACTTCGGAGTGAAATGATGGAGCCATGTTTCATCCATTGTCACATATCGACGCAAAAACTCGGGTTTATTACGCTTGATCATCTTCAAACACCGCTCCGAATCGTCAACTCTTCCTTGTTTTTGGTCAAAAGTGAGCTCGCGCGGCACCCACTTTGCACAGAGCTTTCTCATACCCAAATATTCGTGAATGATATGATGTACACGTTCAGTTGATATCTTTAGAGTGTCTGCTATTTCATTCAATTTCAATTTAAGGTCATTCAAAATCATTTTGTGGATTTTTTTAATATTTTCGTCGGTAACAACTTCTTTTGGGAGTCCACTGCGTTCACCGTCTTCGGTGCTCATTTCACCACGTCTATACTTAGCATACTAATATTTGAGGGTTGATTTTCCTGAGATAGTGTCCGGAAACTCAGCATCAAGCCAAGTTTTTGCTTCAACTGTATTTTTTCCCTTCAAAGAGCAAAATTTTATCAACACGCGAAATTCCTTTTTATCCATTTTTTTCACAATAACAAAAGTTGCCTCACTCAAAATGCTATAATTTACAAACTAATGATCCGACAGCTGTCTAATTTATATATGCATCTTTTGAGGGTTAGGGCTAACTATGAAACATATGGAATTAATTCTAGTAGCGCTAACTATGTGTCAGGCCGGGGACTTTTCAATTGACTTGTTAAAACATGTGCATATTAAAATAACATTATTTTTAACCTATATGTTCATAACACTCGCAAGCGAAAATGGCACCAAGGTAAAATGTTTGTTACCATAACAAATTGCCCAGTTTAACACCCATTGCTGATCGCATTAAAAATTCATGCAAAAATTATAGTTAATTATTCTATTTCCCTTAAAATTTCTAAAAATTCTAAATCATGCTTTACATATCCAGAACAGTGTTTCAGAATATTCTACTGAAATATATAAAGCCATGTATTCTCAGTCTGATATAGTTTTCAACCTAGTTTAGCTGTTCTCAGTTTGTTTATAAACTGTGTTATTAGAATATCGATTGTGTTTTCAATTATACCTGCTAAAACATCGACTTGATAAGATATGTATAAATATTTAACATATATTTTAGATATTATTATGTATGTTAGACAAACCAAAGAAAGAAAATGGAACATATTTAATCTTTTATGTGACTAAAAAGTTTCAATTGAATGAATATAACAAAAATTGTATTTTTAAATATTATTTATGCAGCATACACGAAATATAATCATATTCGGTGAAAAAACATACATTTGTATATTTCCTATTTTTTAGAAAAATAATTCTTTAAATAAAGTAACTTAGGAAACTATTTTACTTTTATTTTTAATGATGTTTACAAGTTGCAAGTATTTCCAATAGTGAAATTTTTGAGCCTCTGAGAATTGCTTATTGTCATATTATTAATCTGTTTATCTCTCAAAATTTATGCTCTAAATAAAATGATATATAAGTTTCTAGACAGACTTTGCTATCACTATTTATACTAAAAACAATCAAAATTTATAATGAATGCAGCGTTAAACTTTGAGTAAAGCACTCTTCAAAACTACCAAATAATGAGATGGAATAATGTGTTTACACTCTAATGTATCTTTGACATTTACATACTACACAGTCACATGAATACTCTTATCTTCTATGAATGCAGCTTCAAATTCCCTCATGAAAAGCTTCGAATTCAGTGCACCCCTTTCATTCCTGGATCTGTTTCAAATTAAAATATTTACAGTTCACAGTAACGTAATAATAGACTATTTATAATACATTACAAATGATAAATGTATGTATATAGCTGTTGTTTACATCAAAATTACAGTTGAGATATTTTCATACATTTAGCTGAATGTATACTGTTTGTAGATTTCGATTGCCAATATATATAAAGTGCCAATCCCTTTCTTGTAGCAATTTAGTTAAAAATAGATAAGAAAATATTTTATATACCTTATAATATATATTTTAATATTTATTCATTACATTATGTACATTTGGGAGTCTTACGGTTTCAATGATATCAATATTTCTTCAATAAATAATTTTAAATAAATATTATAGCATTATAGTTTCTTAACAATTCAATTTCATTAACTAAAATTATTTAGGGTTAAATTTCAGATGATATAAAATGATTATTTTCTTACAAATTCTTTTAATGGGTCTCAAAACATGCATAATAATGAAGGAAATGATGAGTTGTTTATAACCATTAGAAATACACTCATTGCCCTAAAAGTTTCCGTACCAAGGAAGAGCTGCCAGAATAAAAAGAAATTTCGCATACGCAAGAACATTATTCATGTAAGTGATTACAAAATCAAAGTAAAATAATCATTTATTCAAGAAATAACTACAAATGAATGGAGGTTGTACTACAAATTTAGGCCACTTCTAGCATGAATGCATGATGTGATAAGGTTGGGCATTGAGGCATAGAAGTCCCATTTGATGTCATACGACATCTCGTTTCACAGTGGCAGTAAACACGCTTTTCATTCGACCAAACTTGTAGGTTTCCCAGCTTGCCTTCCTAAGCGATCCTAGATTTGCTCGATCGGAGAAGAATCTGGGGCCTGATCAGGCCTGGGAAGAGTGGAAATGTAGTGGATGCAGACCGGAGAAACCCTTGTTGTGTGTGGGTGAGCATTGTCCAGGTGAAAAACAACACCTAGTAGCTCTACAATTAGTGGCAACACATGTGACTTAAGAATGCTACGGAACTAATCTCAGGGCTGTCATGGTTATCATGAATCAATAATAGGAGCGACCGTGTGTCGTATGCAATGGCACCCCATACCATCACACTATTTGTAAGAGTGGTTGCCACTGTATAGGGAAGTTAAGATTGAGACGTTCACCACGGGGTCTCCACACGTGAACCCGATTGTTCATTACTGTCCAAATTGAATCTGGATTCGTCGCAGAAGACGACCTGGTTCCCCTTGGTTGTAGTCCAATTCCTTCAAGCTCTCCAAAAGGAGGGGATGGTGAGTGGGTGTTAATGATAGTACACGTAATGGACGCCCTGATAGCAACTGTCCTTCATCCATGCTCCTTGTGATGGTACGGACTGACACAGCGGCTTGTAGTGAAGGTGCTGCCTGTGCATGGATAGTGGACAATGAAATAAGTGTCGCTATACTTGCGTGTCGTATGATGTGATGGTTTCACGACTATTCGTTCATCGAGAACATCCTGAGACTGGTCAAGGTGTAATAAATCTCTCTCTTGTTCACTGTTCTCAACATATCCTCACAGTAATGTCAGAACGGCTTAGGTGGCGATATACTTGCCGAATTGACAACACGAATTCAATCATCTTTATGATTATTCCCCTCTAGAACTCTGACAGCTGCTCATATTGTCTTTAATGGAGGCGTAATGACATATCTACTTGAAAGCCTTTCTCTTTAACAGATAAAATACAGGCAAACAAGCTCTACTTACCTGTTTTACAATCCAAGAAAAACGAATTTCAAAACCCTCTAGGGACATTACGTTATGAGCAATCAAGCAGTATTTCTTATCACATACATCTGACTAACATGTACCTTCATGCTAAATTTTGTAATAATCTAACTCTTATTTCTTGGGGCGCAAATTTTTATGGCAATGAGTGTACGATTTATATTCTATTTACGCTTTTTTATAAAGAAAATCATTGTACTTTTAAATTCTTTAAACTAGAACTTTTTGATTGATGTAGATGATAACTATAAATATAATTCATTGATTTAAATAACTACAGTCAAACAATAGTTATAAATAATTTTATACAATTTTAAATAAAACAAGCTTATTAGAATATTCATTGCAGAGAAAACTGAGAAGGAATCATATTCCAGAGAACAAAGCAATATTTATTGATTTAGAGAATTCTAATAAAACAATACGGGTTCCTTCTATATTATTCGATTTCCTTCCACCCAGGAATGAGAGTATGGTATCACACTAAATTAAAATTAAAGGACTATTAAATTATAATCCAGCAGTTGTAAATTAAAGTCTCAGATATATGAACGTTTTAAATATTTAATATATCTTTCAGTTTGATTAAATAGAATATGCATATTTTTATTATTTGTTCCCATCGTGAATAAAGCCTCGAAAACATCGTTTTAAATTTCTTGCTATCTGTTTATAGCTAAGCATAGCCACTCAAGATTGAAATTGATTCTCTTTTACTAAAGATATTTGTGAAAAGACTACGCTTAACGCAAAAATGTGTATTTACAAAATAGTCAGATCATTTATTCAGGAGCCAAAAGAGAGTGTCTGGGACAGTTTCAGAATTTATTATCTATTTCGAAACTAATGACATTTCACTTTAAAAATCTCTGAACTCCCGTACAACTTGTCGCATGAATGAGCGGTCGAAATTTCTGCAAACTCTAGTTTATTGAGCTGAAGCATGAGAGATGAGAATATGAGAGTTTTCGATATGAGAGTCTTCTTGCGAAATATTTCAAGAAACATTTACAAAAGTTTCACAATATTTTATAGCCAAATACAGGCTTCATTATGTGGGAAGAATCCGTGAATATTGCTTAAAAGAATTGCTTGTGTAAATGTATGCCACATGAGTAATGATAATTTTGTTTTGCCATTTGTAAAGATGAATGGTGTGTATCTTAATATTCCACAGGTGCAATGGGGATAGAAATTAATCACTTAACATTTCGGTAGTATTTTCAATTCATTTATGTTTAAGTATAACTGGAAAAAAAACAAATCACAATCCTTAAATTAAATGGTCAATATTTAATTATTTGTAAAGATAAGTGATATATATCTTAATTTTTAGTGGAGAATTTAGTGTCATAGTTATTTGGCTGCATGTAATGAAAAATATGTGATACTTAGATAACTATTTACAATATTTTTATTACAGTTAATTTAAAATACTTAATTTGATATTTACAAAATAAAGAGATTGTTGAAATTTCACTTTCTATGCCTTTCGGGGTGCAAGTCGCTCGCTAAAAAATATTGCTATGTCCTAGGACACGATGTTCTAGCGGAACATTTTGTAGATCTCTGAATATCTATTCTCAATGGAAATTTTAGACTTAATGGAGTTGACCAGGTTTCTTTCAAACCACGGGACATATTCCTTTGTTTTCGTTGAAAACAGTAATTGGTCCTAAGCACTCCAACTGGGGCAGGAATTGACACCTGCATTAACGGGGGGGGGGGAGGTACTTGGTTCTCATGAGAATTGGACTTCATAAGTTCAAAGTTCATGAAAAACGGAAAAGTAGTTTGCCACTTCTCAAGAGTCCAGATGTCTGTAATAAGGACCTTGTCTGTATGTAAGGGGGACAACTAACGAACTTGCTAAGTGTGGTTGCCGCAAGATAATGGGGGGAAAATTATTCAATAACGTTACAAAAACAAAATATTTCAGTTGAGTTTGCAACTGATTTCTGCTCTAATACATATATCACCTGAAAAACAAATTGCATTTTTTTAAAAATTAAATGGTCTATATTAAATCTATTATGCTGAATAATAAATTTGACTAAATATAATTTTTCTAGTCCCTTACAAATCAAATATAATTATAGTAAACCTTATAATAAATTTGTTAGAAATAATAGAAAATATGATTTGTCATATGCGGCAATCAACACAAAAGTCACTGTGCTTTTTGCATATATCAAGCACACGCATGTACACTAATATATCATAATTATTTAACTTGATTATGGTACATGATTCAATGCTATTAGAAAGGAACCACATTTAGCAAAATTTATTTTTAAAAAATGCACTAGTCGATTTTCTGTTTTTGAATTTGAATTTATTTTCTTGATACCTATATCCTATATAACTTGATTGTAAAATCTGTATATATAAACAAAATACAAAAACACATTCGATATAAACTTGATATTCTTTACGAATTACTTGAACAAATATAACTTTCTGATGTCAATACACACATCTTAGCTCACATGATTTGTTATTCGGAAGCATTAGCATCGATACAATTAGTTTGTGTGTTGTATTCTTTTGAATTGATATATGAATAAAAAATATCTCTAATGCATTATTTTATTGCCAGAACATGCACAGTTATAAAATCAGACCTTAGTTACATTACAATCCCCTATATGAAAGATATAATCATAGTAAACATTGTGGATAGAGTTGACAGAAATAATAAGAATATTAGATTTATCGTAAGGGAAAGTCAACCAAAAGGTTTCTGAATTTGTTTACATATATCAAACGAATACATATATAGTATTATACAACAATTATTTAAATTTATTGTGGTAGTGCAAGAAAGGAACAGTTTTTCTTTATTTATTTAAAAGAACACGCTGTTTTATTTTCTGTTTTGGAATTTAAATTTAAACTGTTGATTTCCATTTAATACATAATTTTCTTGCAATCACTTATGCTCTCTATACGAACTTGACATTTTATATTCACTATTTGAACAAAAATTGCTGTTTTTAATGTAAATAGACTCTTGCAACCGAATTTAATTTAATTTCAGTGATTCAGAAGATTTAGCAGTTAAATATTTATTCTCTGTTTTGCATTCATTTGCATTTATATATAAATAAAAACCACCAATGTACATTTTTTTTTTATTTTTATAATAAAGTGTTCGATTATAAGCAGCTATTTAATCATATCTTAGTTATATTCCGCATTACATCGAAATTTACAATTAAGTTTCGTTCAATTCCAATTCTTAAAACATCAATTAGTATCATGTGTAAGCTATAGCATAGCGTTCAATATCATTCAAAATCTTTCCTTATCTCAAACATAAATGAAATTCCCATAATAACAGAATGAAATCTCAGCGATTTCCTTAATTACGTAAAAAGGGGGGGGGGTTAAATTTATGCATTCATCAATTCCAACCAATTTAATGAGTCATTAAGGGTGCAACGATAATTGTGTCAAGGAGAGACTATTTTCCGAGTGTCATTTTCAGCACCCCTCCGTTATGCGTCTGCTCATAGCTATTACCTCAAAGATCCGTTCAAAGGAACCTAAGAGGAATTAGCTGTTTCGATTTTGATTTCACCGCTAAGAATTAGATTAACTCTGATTTTAGGCTCAATTGAAGGCTCTTTTGATCGTGTTGAATGAAATGTGATTGATATAGCAAAATGATTTGCTTTCAATCCTTTCTAGTTTTATTTTCCTACTTTGCGGGAATCTAGATAAAATTTAGTTCATGTTTTATTTCTTTTCACTGAGTCTTAATCATCTTGTAAGATTTAATGATATGTTTCAGTATAATTTTTTTAAAGCAGATAAAAATTAGCAAGGAGCAAGAAATACGAAGTTATTATTTCAAAAATTACAAACACCATTTTATAATTGATTTAAACTACCTTTTTTATAAAAAAAAATATTTTATTATCAGGGTATTACACACATAAGAGAAAGTTATGTATTCTTATTGTATCCTTACTGGTTTATGCATTACTCATTGAAAATACCAGGTGTTGAGCATTCGTTGATTTTTTTTTTTTTTGTAAAATGCATGCACATTCTAACCTCTATTTCTCTCTATATTTTTAGATTAATTATATTAGTTATAAATATTATTATGGAGTCTCTGTATATGATGAAAAGAAATCATCATTATCACTTTCTTTCCTTCCTTTTAACTTTCATTCTCGTTTTCGATATACTCTATTTCTAAAACCTAATTAAATCTCCCCCAACAAACTTTCCTTGCTAATTGACTTCAACTGTCACCTTCACCTTCCGATTCCAGGACTGCCCGTTCTATGGGATATAGTAGCCGATATTAGCCGTTAGTCCTTCTATTTTTCTCTTTGCTTCTTACCATATGATAAGTGCCGCATTGCACTCTCTTCCCATCATCTAATATAAACTACCTATATTAGAAGATGCGCGCAACATTGAATTAAGACAATCCTTTATGGTGAATTTATCATCATCGATTGCATCAATACGACTATCAAAACGTATCCTAATAGAATTGGTGACACCGTTACATGTACATAGTATGATGCTAACGCTATTTTATTTAATACATAGTAACTGACTTTTATATCTAACCATAAAAACATAAGGAAGGCTTTATTATTTTTTTTATTTTATTAAATCATTTTAATATTTTTCTTTCTATTGATCATGCATCATCCAGCGAGACCACTTTCACTTCCAAAAGTGTAATCATTTACGTAAGATATTAAAAAAACCTCCATATTTTATGTTTTCGATATACGAGTAATTTTCTCATTAAACAAAACACTTGTTGAAAAGGAGATAGAGTAAGAGAAAGAAGGGTATATTCATTGTGCAGAAGCCACATCTGGGAGATTTTGGTATTCTATTTATTAGTTGTTACTTTGATCCATAATGTAGGAATAATTTAGATCTTGTTGTTATTGTTACTTACCTCTCAATTCCCTTAATTAAAATTTATCTATACCGTTCACTTCAAAATAAAACTTATAATGTGTTCTCTAGTCTATTTCCATTCAATTAACCCTTTGATCACTTTCTTTTGACGTTAATTGTAAAGCGAACCCTTACGTTAAATGAACAGTGACTAGTATAAATTAATTAGAAATATTGAAGTACAGTGAATATGATCGATAAGGTAAATTTATAGATAGCGGTTAGCTTAATAGTAGGTTATAGTGATACAGAGCGTGACAGGAGAATTATTATGAAAAAGTCAATTTTGTATCTACGCTGATAATAGTAGAGATGCATGATTAGAATTTAGTGAGAAGTGAGAATCAGAATACGGAGAAATAGTTGAACATACTAAATATTCTTCTAATAACTTGGATCTGCTTAACCACTGAAATTAAAGTATCTTTTCACAATATTAGACTTTTGATTAGGGCATGTGTAGGAACGTAATCTACAGACAAAGTAATTAGTATTTTGACAGGTGATTATTCTCAGAATCGAATAAACGTAAATATTTTATATTACAAATAACCTAATAGGACCTTTCAGCGAACATAATTTTCTGTATTTTAAATATAACACTTTTACAACGTATTTCTGACTATTTTAACGTGTTTTTTTTCTTCTCCTTTTAAGAGAAATAATGGCTTCATTATGTACATATTTTTCCTTGACCCTTTAAATTCATTTCTCATGCATTGGCTGGTTAACCTACTTCACAAGTTTTGAACAGCATTAGATGCACCAAGATAATTTTAGATGCACCAACAATTATGTCTATATAGGTTGTTGCGAAACGTAAGGGCATAAATCATAGGAGTGAAAGAAAACATCTAAAGAAGCAATATTCACTATACAATGCATTAGCGGTAACCGCGAAAGGATCTTCAGTCTTCAGAATATTTCCTTTAACCTAAATTATGGTATTCTATATTTTATTTGAAATTTTTTTCTTATGAATAAATCGTTATTTTTGTAAATTCATATTACTGTCCCGTTTTTGTCCTGTTTTCCCAAACTATGATTCGCAACGCCGTTTCATAGGAGATTCTTAAGTAACACTTCTATACTCGAATTTTATTACAGCCTGAGTGAGTAGATAAACATTACAACATCATTTCAAGTAATGTAAATAGTTTCTATTGTTATGGGGGTATCTGTGTGTTGTATTATTTTAACAAGCAATAAAGATTGATAAACGATTCGATACTGGAATAAGAACTTTTTAGTAATTGACCACCAGGTGGAAACCTGATGGTTGCCATCAGGTTTCAGGAAATATTTCTGAGAATAATATAAATATGATTTAAATTTCTTTTGTAAAATATTTATACATTTGTGACATTTTGAAGTGATACGGAAGAAATTTTGAATAAGTTATTTATTAGGTCAATTTCTATAGCGAAGTGTACTGAAGTAGAGATATTGCTTTACGAGACTAAATATATTTATCAGTAGCTACCTGGTAAGTGAGATTGGAAATGATTCTAGCATAACTAATCCTCACTTAAATCCACCGTTTGAAATTTCCTAACCTACTTCAAACTCTAGCGCAAAAAATATCATATGAATGACCCAAACAACCCAAATGATATATCAACACATGATGTAGCACCCTATCCGATGACGCTCATTTAACTAGTAATACGAGTAGAGAAGTAGCAAAACGCTTAGAGTTGTCATGTGTAATAGTTATATTTAAACAGAAAATGAGGGCTGCCACATTAGACTAATTATGTCTAACAAACATTTCTGTCGCAAAAGTTGTGGGATAAAACGCATTCTGACCTTTTATAGAAATGTTTAGACAAAAATAATTTTTTCGCTTAATGTTTTATTTTTATGAATGGAGAACTTTTATTAAAATTGATTGATCTAAAGAATTTTGTATATAAAATGTCCGAAAATATCGAAAGCTGTCCCCCTATACATAGTTGATATCTAAAATAACTTGCAAATCACAATGACATTTGAAAATATTTCAGATATATATTTAGTTTTTATCCATATACTTAAATTCGAAAAAATATTTAAATTATTATTTGAAAAAATAAATGATATTTTAGTTTTTTAACGTATTAAATTAATAAAATTTCCCTAGGGATTAAAGATATATAACTTTCTT
Organism: Nephila pilipes; assembly: GCA_019974015.1. Lineage (NCBI taxonomy): Eukaryota > Metazoa > Arthropoda > Arachnida > Araneae > Nephilidae > Nephila > Nephila pilipes. The sequence continues at coordinate 13,509 of BMAW01040263.1, read as the reverse complement.
TGTGTATAAATTTTTTTAAGTATTATAATCCAGCATTGAAGCATTGTTTTTACTCCATAATAATGCATCATTAGATTATATAAGTTTGTATTAGAATTATAAAGCTTTCAAAAGCATTGAATTTATTTGTTTGGAATATCTTATTTAAACTGATCAGTACATTATAAATATATTTAATAAGATGAATATGTTATATACACATACCATTTTATAATTATTATTCAAAGCTAATAAGATAAAATATTTTAAATATTTTCTTATAAATTGTTAACAGTCAACTGATTTTATTTATTGTAAAGTTTTTAGTTTAAAGAAAGGAATTATTTTGGAAATAATTTTTTCATGTCATTGGTAACTTTCCAGTAATGAATGTGTAAATACTTCTTAAAAGAGAAAAAAATAAGTGATTATTACCGTATAATATAATAAAGAAACAAATCGTGAAATACATTTGTCAATAAAATTACCATAACGCTTACAATGACTATAATACTTGGAAACAAAGAACGGTGATGAGATGAATTATATGTAAATTTGAAGAAAACTTAAAAAGTATTTTACTTTTTCAATAACCCTTGATGTGTTCTCCCTCAGATGCCCCGAAAACTTGAATTTGTTTTCTCTAAATTGACTTGAATACCTGGATCTGTGCTCTTTAAATGGCTCTGTATATTTCGACGTGTGTTCACTTAATTGCCTTAAATGCGGAAAATGAATGGAGGGAATGCGTGATCTTAGGGTTATTTGGGGTCTCTCGGGAAAGGGTCGAAAATTTATGAGTTGGGTGTGTGTGAGTGAATGTTGTCCCCTGCATTTCTTACAGGATTAAAAGTGTATAGCCAAAGCGTTCGGTATCAACATCGTATCTTCGTGACAGTTAACCACAACACTCTAAACAAAATATATATTAGTGAGATTCTTTGATTTCCAAAGAGAAAACCTGCACCTGCTTTTTTCTCCTCTTCCTCTCTCAGAATTTAGAGGTGCAAAAACTGCATTCTTTTCCCTTCTTCTGTCATTGAAGGAAAAGGGGAATTTATCCCCCCTCCAATTTTCTTTGAGATTTGAGGTGATTGTAGCCTTTTAGAGGGTGGGGCAGGGGCAGGTTTCTTGGAAGATTTCACACGAACATAAAAAAAAACATCATTTATCATACAACAAATAGACTTTATGTTTACTGTTAGTTGCACCAGCTTTCAAAGAATTATATTTGGACAAATGCAGTAGTAAAATTTTAAAATACCCTATATTATGTTGATTGGGGCAACAACAGGTTTTGTTTTTGTTAAACACATCTGTAGACTTGCAAGTTATGAATTGTATTTCTTTAGATCATAATTTTTTTTTATTCAACAGGAGAATATTGAGCACATTAATAAACAACTATTCTTGGAATATACATAATTTTTATCGTATTAATTTACATTTTGGAGTGACTTGTATTTAATTTAAAGTTTGGGGAATGACAAATGATTTTTTTTCTTTCTTTTTTGTTGTTGTAATTCAGCTCTGCATAGTACTTATTAATAACTTTGTAATGACGAGTGTCTATGCTTCATGCAATTCAATTTACTTTTGTTAAAGCAGTTAATGTTCAATTACTGTTCGTATGTTATGAATATAGAGCAACTTTGTCAACTGTTTTTCAAATATACCAATTTTAATTTGTAGACATTATAAAAATACATTTCTATTTTAAGTAAAAAAAAAAATTCCTCGTTTTGTACATTGCTAAAACAAATTTTGTGTTTTTTTTTTTCTCTGGTCACTTAGTACTTTTAATTTCTTATACCTACACAATTATGTCGTTGTTCGATTTAAGTTCTGACTTGAATCTACTTTTTGTTGGATATAATAACATAATCATTTCCATGGATGTTTAAAATAAGAGTTGAAAAATACAATTACTTAAAGTTTTAAGACCATCCATGTACTGTTGTGATTTTGCTTAAATTTGCCACAGTCTGAATTGTGATACACTGGATGTTTCCAGAGCAATCATATTTTTTTTAATGAATGGAAATTTATTTAATACGAGACTCAGTAATGATCGACTAAGAAAATGCTTGCCTTAATTTTTTTCCTTATATTTAACTCCCCCTTGGAGAACTGTTTTTTTTTTTTTTTTTTTTTTTTTTTATCTTTTCAGGATCTTGTGGAGAAGTCACAACAGGATACTTGCATGGAGTGTGCCAGCTCGAAGCTTTCTTTTCATTGATGACCATGCAGAGACTGCGTCACCATGCCTTCTGATCAATTCAATAACTTTTACTTGAGGTTTGCATTTTCTTTGATGGGGAGAGCAATGAAGTAAAAAAAAAAAAAACAGTTTTTCTCAGCACGTGGTAATGTCTTGGTTTCCCCCTGAATTTCAATTTCCATGAGTACAAGTATTTGGCCATTTAATTCCGAGAAATTCCAATTATTAGTGCGCGCAAATCTTATGACACTATTACTTCACTATTTTTCTTCGAGCGTTGCCTTAATTTTTTTATTCTCTTCTTCTTATTAGCTACCTGAACCTATCATTGCATAAGTCTTTTCTTCCGTTTAGATAGGTACAAATTCCTTGATCAATAAAAATATTGCCATAACAATTTAGTTAAGATATGTAATCTCAATGTCCTGCGTTAACTTTAATAATAAGGATGTGTATATAAACTTGACTTTTCTTTTATAGATAAGCCATTTCATAACATCTTCCTCAGGTAATCTTTAGATCAGAGGTCTTCATCCTGGGTTTCGTGGAATCCTAGGGTTCCCTGGAACTTTGACAAGAGTTCCGCAAATGATCACTATTTGCATAATCAAAGCGCCAAAATTTTAATAAAATTTTAATTTTTATAAAAATCGAGTTCTTAAGGTTTGCTTGTCTAAATAAATATTTTATGGATAAAATAAAGTCTTTAATTTCGTATAAGTCACATATTTAAAATGCATTAATCAACACACATATGAGGTCATATATTGGGCCGCGGTAGACTAGTGGTCAAGGTCGTGGACTCGCAGCTGGCGGTTTTCGTTCAGTCGTGGGTTCGATCCTTGGCCGCCAAAGACCCGCCGTGTAGCCGGGGCTGATGCCTGCTAAATCTGTTCGGGGCCCAAAGTTCTCCCGTTGGCGTGGTGTGGATGTTAGGAGAGGGAGGTGCCAGCTCAGGTGTCGTCCTCGTCACTTGACCGTGGTTCAAAATTACGAGGTCCGTCGCCAATAAACCTCGTACTGCTTCTAGCGTGACGTTAATAAAAACTAAACTAATGAGGTCATACATTAGTCTCTGTTCTTTGGCTCAGTTGGAATATATCTCAATTTGATACATCGACTGACACTCAGTTGAAACTAATATTTAGTCAAGGTGATATTATGTATTTTTGGTTTGACATTACAAAAAATACTTTGAAATTGCCAAAAGAACTTTGAACCATCTAACGTCGTTCTTCTCTAACGATGTATGCAATGTCTTTGAACGGTGCGACAAAAACAAAATATAGAATCAGGCTGAATATTGAACAGGACACTAGGTAGCAGATTTCAACAGTTATTTCACACGTAAAAATACTTCGCAATAAAATACAATTGCAGCTAAGTCATTATCCCCCCCCTTTTATTAATTTGTTATAATTTAAAATATTGTTGTTTTGTTTATTATTCATAAAATATATTTTAGAAAACAAAAAAAAAAAAATTATCATTCTTTACCATTCCATTCATTAACTTATTGAATTGTGTGTATTGAGATAAAATAAAGATGCAATAATAATTTTGTAAATTCAAAGGGGTTAAAAGTTTGTTATCCTATTTTTTCTGCTTCTTAATTAAGAGGTTCCTTCAAGCAAACGGTTAACTCAAAAGATTCTCTAAAGTGTAAAAGAATGAATATTCCTGCTTCAAGTTATTAAATTAAATAAACAGTATTTATAATATTAATTCATGGGGAGACGGATCTCTTAAGAGACTGTAAGAAGCTAACACGTTTCGAGAAGTCAGTGTACTTTCTCTCCGGAAAAGTTGATTCATGATCGCTTCAGAAGGACTTTTTTACTTTGTAGAAACGTGATGAATTAAATGAGTTCTTATTAAAGTAAAGATTCAGTTTTTCTGAGCTTTGTTGTGATATAGCTTTTGTTGCTATATCACTATGTCACATTTTACTGACAGTTGCAGTTTGAATTTTAGTCAATGAATATTTTCTACATTCCTTTTGATTAGAATATAGAAGTTCAATAACGTAGAAAGAGAGTGTGAGTAGACTTTAAATATTCTTAAAAGTTGGATCCTATTTTAGCCCATGCCTTGGCGACATGAAATAAAATGGCGATAAAATGCGCGATAGTTGTGCCAAATTAGCAACCCGACTTTTAGAGGTATTTGTAGTCACTTCATTTTCTGTAGACAATGTTTGGGTTAAAATAGAATTTAATTGTTGTTTTTATATCTAAAAATTTGTTAAATATGTTGAAAGGTGATAATTTGAACCTTTTATTAATAGTGTAATTACGAAAACGAATTTAATTTTAAGAAATGTTGTTGCCAGAACAACATTATAATGTAAACATAATAACACTATATCGACAAGATTAAAACATGCATTTTTGAGTAGCGATGTACATTTTTAAGAAAATATATTACATGAAATATTCTTCAAAACAATTCAGTGCTTTTTGTTATAATTGTTTTCTCACAACAAGAGCCTCAAGCAATAATACATATTTCATCAATCTAAATATATTATTATTATATTTATGAACGGAAATTCATAAAAGTTACCTCATTATCTCGTAGACTCATAATATTCTAGAGATATTTAATTACATTATAGTATGGCATATGCGTTATCAACATAATCTCGTAATATTTAAACTACCTAACAATTTTCAGAGAGATTTTAATAGTTTCTAGATGACATATTTTAGTAGGTATCAAGTTTTCTTTACAAAAAACGAAAGAGTTCAGTCAGTTTATAATTCATCAAAACCCGTCCCGATTTATATTTTAGTATTTCACGCAAAAAAATACTTAAGTAATATAAATAAAAAAAAACGAGCTCCTAATATAATGTGTTCAGATTGAATTTTGAAACTAGAGCGTACTATGATTATTTATTAAAGGCATACTGAGTGGCAACAAAAATGCTATTTGGGACAGACCTCGCAAGTTTGAGTCTCGGTCAAGTGACGAGGAAGGCATCTGAATTTACACCTACCTTTATAAACTGCCGCATACACCAAAAGGGAGGACTTGGGACTTCAACAAGATTGAAAGTGCATCCTCCTCGCTACAGAGCACACCCTTAGTGGCATCATGGCTCGAACTCACAACTCAAAGAAAATAACCCCCAACATCGAGTCCTCGATCAAGATATTTGGCTGCCACAGACATTAGGAAATTAAACTAAAAAAGTCTTATTTTTTTAAACTTATGCTAAAATAACTGTAATAAGTACTTAAACGTTTGATGTATTGGTTCGTAAAATGAAATACAATGATTTCCATGCCTCTATTTAAGAAATAGTTTACTGTCATAAAATTCTTCTCACATTCTTTTAAAACCATTTACGAAAAACTTTCTGTTTTGTAATATCTAAGGAAGCTCACAAAGATTTCGATAGAATTTCTTCCGCCATGTCTTATGCCGGTTTATTTTCATCTGTTCTGTAGAGAAAAAAAATATCTGAAAATAAATCCATTACATCTCATCGTAAAATAACAAGCTCAAGATCATTTTGTTTATTCAGGTAACTTTCCAGTTTTCTCAAAATACATAAAAGAAACAGTTTTTTTTTTTTTTTTTTTTTTTGAGTTTCAGAATAAATAAAAGTTTTATTGTTTTTTCTGAATCTCTTCTCCACAGGAAAGCCAAGACGAAACAAAAATAAATGTAAACAGTAACAAGGGAGCAACTAAACTAGCATGCTATGAAGGAACAGCTGTTAAAAATCGTTTTTATCCTGGTTGGAATTCTCAAAAACTGTTTCGTGCAGGAAAACGTAGAAAAATAATTTTTAGACTGTAATGATGACAATATTGCGAGTTCTGTTACAAGGAGGGGTATGATTACAGTAGATATTTTAGTATTTATTTCATGCTATTTTTTTTCAGAATGTTTTATGAGGTCAATATTTTTGCTCATTGTCAATCGAAGCATGTGTCTTTCATGACTGATAATCTATTTATGTCTCATTTAGAAGCAATGCGAGATCTATTGCCAACTGACCTGGTAAATTTGAATTTTTGGCCAAATGACGAGGACGACCCCTGAGCGGGTGCCTCCCTTTCCAAACTTCCACACCAGGACATAGAGGAATTTTGAGCTTCGTCAGGTCTAACGTGTACAATTCCATAATATGGTGAGTATTTATCTTGAATCTATTTGCGACGCTGGCTACGAATAAAAGACAACGACCTTTAGGCTTGCTCGGGCATTCGGCTATATTTAAGAGGTTTCATTACAAAAGGTATTTTACAATTGGTTAATTTAGTAATTTTCGTTTCGAAATGTGATTTTCGTATGATATAAGTATTTCGAATCTAATTTATGTTGTAAAAGTTGCTAAATAATGTTTAGAATAATTATAATTTATTTTCTAGAATAGTTGAATTACCCAAACTGTTTGTAAGAGTTTGAATTAAAAATGTTTTTTAATAAATAGTATTATTTTTTTTTGTTGGTACATCTCCTTGGGATCAAATATATGAATTATTTTCTCTATAATGTTGTAATTCTTATCAATAATAAGGACTCTACTTACTACTTTTAATCATTTAAATTAACCATAAAATAGACTATTGTCTTAGTTGACCAGAAAATATCGTAACTAACCACTTTTCAAAATGTTGTAACCGACTACTTTACAAAAATTTACCGTAAATTTTCCTGTAGGTTTGATACTTGCTTTTACAGCTAATGAAATTAATTTTAAAAAAAAATATGTCATAATAAATTTCTAAATTTTTTGTTGAATTAAAATAAAACATGCATATAAATTAAGAATTTATTTACTCATCGATAAGTGTATTAAATATAATAAAGAATTAAGAGAAAAATGCCTGAAATGTATAAAATTATTAAGAATTTTAAGATAGTTGTGAAGCAGCCTTTTTGCCTCAAAACCTTCAAATTACTTATTTTTAATATGGTTTTCTTCTTGGAATGTCTTGGGAATCAAATGATTTTAGTATTTATTGCCCTTTATTAGCCAGCATAGGGGCTTTTGTAATTGATCACGTAACATAATAAATTAAATTAAAACAAACTCTATTTAATGAGGTGTAAGGAATAGAGTCTATTGGGGGGGGGATTTGTTTCTTCGTAATACATTACATATAATAAATCTTTTCTTATTCTTTTTAACATTTATGTCCTTCGAAGCATGTATGTGTAATTTCTACTACTAAAATAATATTTAAATAGTTTCAAGTTTTAAAATATGTGACCTTTAAAAACACTTCGTAATTTTAGAAAATATTCAAAGATCGTAATTAAGGCTGAAATTTGAATAAATAATAGAAGCTTACATTTGTATTAAAGTAAAAAAAAATGTATTTCATAAGAATATTTCAGTATCACCAAATTTTTGAAAGAGTAATGACAATTGTAAATACTGAGAATGTTAATTCTAGATTAATGTAAATATTTTATTGAATATTAATTGGAAATATCTTTCTGGTTGTTATTATAAGATTTTTCTACATTATTAAATAAATCGTGTTCTTAAGTTCTTAAATTTAGGGATAAATAGTAACGAAAAAACTATTTTTTCTGCCCAATCTGTGTCGATCCTATAATTGAGAGAGCGTAGAAATTTCAGTGACTTGAGGTTTTAATTTTTTCATCTTCATTTGGATACATTAATATAATAAAATATTTTATTTAATGATTTTAAAATAATTTTGTTCAAAAAAATAAATTGTTTATAATCATAAGAATCGGCAGTTTTAACTTTACGTTTTATCAATAGTAAAATATCAATATTTGATAATGGCAAATATATGTTTTTTTTCCATATATAATAATATAAATAAACCATAATTTCAAAAGAAAAGAACAAACTTGTATTAAAATTTTGAAAAAGACACCATCCCTTAAGCTTTATTTCGCTCTTGAATTTCGTTTATACTAAAATTATATAAATAACACACATGCATAAATAAAATTATTATATTATACAAAGAAAATGTATCTATAATTGAAAATTTAAGATACTCTCTCATAAAACTAACAATAATAGTTGTTGTTGCAAACCAATCAAAAGTTATATTTCTTTTGAAGAGGATATATTTATTGTATTTGTGCATGATCTGTATCTATACTTTTTCGGGATTACCCCTTCTCTTATTATTTAATAGCTTTTTCCTCATCATTTCTAAATATTATATTTGTTGTAGTAAAGATCTATGAAGTATCAAATAACTTCAGTAAGAGTTGAAGAGGGACAACTCAACTCCACGCTAGTTTTGAAAGAAGGAGTGTAGCAGGAAACCACCAGGTTGACTGGCGTGAAGAACAGTATATGATAGTTTTGTTACGATTTGATGATATGTGTATATATATATAAATGTTTTTGATGAAAAATTTTTAAATATTGTGTTGCATTAATATATAATTAAGTTTGGTTGCTAAAAAATATAATTTGAACCTGTAATTTGTTGCATATCAATTCTCACTGACTCTCAACCACTCGTTCAAAGGTTGGAATTTCATACTATTATATACTATTCCAAAAGATATCCATTTGTTCATCCCTTTTTAAGCAATTTTTGAGTTTGGGATTTTTTTTTTTATTTCATAGTAATTTCTTATTTTTTTTTCATTGTTTAGTGTATTTTGAAAGTTTTTTTTTAAAAAATATTTTACGAGTTTCGCTTTTATTATTATAAAGTCATTTAGGTTAATTTTCGTCACTCGTATCGATTTCACTTCTTCTACAGACATCTACCTTTCATTTCCAGAAAGAAGCTAAAGAATGTAGCTTAAAGTATTCAGATGAATTTAAGCGATTTATTTCTTCCAGTTTTTATATTTAAGATTCCACTCGGAATATGTCAGAAAGCGAAGTTTAAAGAGCAAATGAATTGAGAATTTTTTTGACAGAGAAAATGATACATTGTAGTATTTTTTCTTTTTTTTTTATTATTTAGCAGCTAAATCTGAATTCAAGTTTATATTCTCCTAAGTTAAAGTTACATTTAAAATTAAGTGTATTAGAATGTCTATTAAGTACCAATAATTTTCTCCTCTCTCCACTAATGAGTTAAAGAGCTAAACATGAAGTAATACAGTATTTGTTGGCCCAACGTTTATTCCTGTTCCAATTCACTTTCATTGAATCGATAATTGTACTCTGTTATATCATTTGATTGCATATTTCCATTGAGACAAAAATTTAATTCTTTTTTTTATATTTATTATAATTATGAAATTTTGACGTCAATAAATAACGAGAGTTGTTATAATTTCAGTCAGAGCTTTTTTTTTATTCCAAAATTTCAGCTTAGAAATTCTATCCATGAAAAGCATAATTTATAAATAGATTTAGGGTTGTATTTTCAACTTACATCTTAGTTCCCCTCATTCTTAATTTGTCTTCTAATTCCTTCGACTGATGCTTTATTTTCAAGTTCTTACGCTGAAAGCTCTTTCCTTAATAAATGTATCAGATTATAATTTTTAAACACGTGTTTCAGTTTTTAAAGCATGAATTTTCAATATCTAGACACTCTCTTAGAGTAGTTAATAACATAAAATCAGTTAATTTTTCTCTCTTTGCTCTCTCTTTACATGTTATCCACTCATTTTATATTACCCGCACTTGGAACTATTGTTCTAGGACACGCGAAAAGGGTCTCCCTATCACTTTTCAAAATGCAGTGCAATTTGAATATTTTTACTGAACAATCCCTAACAAATAAATAAGTTAGTGCGTACGTGAATGAGTTAGTCCGCTTATGTGTTACTAAGTCTTCGCATGAGTACGTCTGAGTGTGAGTGAGTCAATATATGAGTTTCTGAGTCTATGAGTGAGTTCGTGTGTGCGTGAGTGAGTCAATATATGAGTTTCTGAGTCTATGAGTGTGTATGCGTGAGTGAGTTAGTGTATGAAGGAATGAGTGTGGGAGTGTCTGAGAGTGAGTGGGCTCGTGAGTGGATGAGAGAGTGAGTGTTTAAGAGTGAGTGATTGAGTGAGGTGCGAGTGAAAGAGTAAATGAATGAGCCAAACAGACAGTCAATAAAACAATCATTTAATCAAATTTCTATTCTGTTTTCATACTATCGTTTGCTTTAATTCTAATATTTAACTGAATAATTCAAAAACTGTCAAAAATAGAATGACTCCTTTTGTGGCTAAATCTGCACTTCGCAAACTTTGCATGAATCATTTTTAGTATTTTATTTGGCTTCCGTACCTTTGAAGAGATATTCACTTTTGTTATGTCTCTGAAGTTGAAAGTTTGTTGACGAGTTTATATGAAAAAAATGAATATTTAGTTTTCTCAGTAGCTGGAAGTTACCAAATGGAACGCTGTTGGAGTCTACTTGTTGAGCAGCTGATACTGAATTAAATACGAGATAGTTTGAGGTTTGGAGTTAAACTAAGACCTTAGGTTTTATTTTTCTTGCACTTTGCTTACCTCATTTCCTTACTTATATATATTTAATTGTCTTCTGTTTCTCGAAGTGAAACGATCTATATTACATAATTAGTGTTGAAAGGGACATTAATGAAATTATAAAAAATAAAAATATTTATTTTTTTCTTTTGATGGAAGTAATTCAATGAAACACAGGTTTTACTTTACAATTTCACAACAGAATCTGAAAAGAAAAAAATGACAAAAGCAATACATTCGTGTTGAAAAGTATATGATTTAAATTAGCCTGTGAATTACATATATTATTCTTATACATTTGTGTTGTTTCATTAATTGTCAATTTGTATAAAGTTAAAAAACTCAATGATTTGTTAAATACAAGTACTTACTTAGTATGATGCAAAATATCTGGCATATCCTTTTTGACGAAATATTCACAGATGAAAGCTAAAAGCCGGTTGATAAATACTTCCAGAAAAGATAAAGTTGCGAATGAGTACAGATCAGGTGTAGTAGTTATCTTGGAATAAAATCGAAAAACAAAAATGATAATTGTTCTCATTACATTATTTGTGTGAGATGGAAAATTTATCTTTATAAACTATCGTAAGCAATCATAGTACTTCTAGAAAAATGAATAACGGCATATAAATTTATAATGACGTAATTTTTTTTTGTATTATGATTTACGCGTTAATAAGAATGACCTGTTTCTTCATTGCATAAATTTTAAGAAAATGCCTCTATATCATAAAAATTAAATAATTTAATTTTCATTTAAGGGGAACTTAATTTCTAAATTAAAATGCATTGGAAATTATTGGAATGAATAGAAAGTGAATTTAAAATTTTTATTATACAATAGGTATATGCTAAGCTAAAATGATTGGGATTCTTACAAAATGTATGCATAATTACATAAATTGAACATTAATTCTTATTAAATAAAGCACAAAATTCATCACCAGATAAGAAATAATTGCTTATAAATCAGATTAGTTTTTTTCTTTGTGACCTAAAATACATTAAATATTCATTTTATTTAGAATATAAACGTAATATTCAGATCAAATTTTGAAGCTGCTAAATTTTCATTGGAAGAGAAATTCTAATAATAAAATGGGAAACACTATACCACATTTTAAATTTGGTAATTGTTTACATCGATTATACTTTATTATACTCCAACCAGTTTTTTCCCAAATTAAACTATAAGCCATAGAGAGAAAAATGGTTCGCAGAGGTATTGCTAATGGTAATAATAGACTTAGTGAGTCACAAAGACAACGAAAAACCTTTAAAAAGAAAGTCATTACGCAAGTGATATCTTTACTCAGGATTTATTTTTATTTTCATTTTTTGTACTATTTCCTCATAGCTTTCCATACCTTTATAAGTATTTTATCCCATTGATGTATTTTAGCTTAAGAATAAAATATTGCGAGTCATGATCATCAAGAAAAATAACACTCTAAATGACTGAAATCTTAAACGTTTTAATGGCTTTTCTGATAAACTAGATGGAAGGAATATGAGAAATATTTTGTAGAACAACAGATAATAAAATCGTTATGATATAATTTACACATTGAATTTTTATATTTGCTTTTGTTCTATAAACTTCATAATTATATCTTAAAGTAAGATATTTATTAAATTTCAAGTTTCTTAAATCAAAACACAAGTGAGGCAGAAAAATATTCTTAACTTAAAAAATTACTGTACTTCCGAATATTCATTGATTTTATTAATTTATGTATTATCTCAGAAACATTCTAATCAATCAAATGTGTTAAAATATACATTGAAATGACAAAAAAAGTTTTTTCAATGCACCAGAGTAAAATATTTTTAAAGCAAATCTAAAATAAAGAATAGACTCCAGCGCCGGATCACTTGTCAGAAACATTCGCATATTTTATATCATCATAAGTCGAGCTGTTTGGCAGAGCTATACTCACAACTCTGTATTGTTTAATCATCAAACAGACTCGAATTCTCTACTTAGGGACTTAAAGACTTTATACTTTAGACAACATCTCACAGTTCAGAAACTGATTGTTCATTTTTCAGCACAGAACTATATTTTACCTATGAGAATAATGCATCATACGGCACCATGTTTGACAGTCAGAAATAATCATACTCGTTCAGAGATATTTTCCTAAACACAAAAATATCATAATATGAATTTTTAACTAAAGTTTCATCAATCAGTATAGGAAGTCCTGCATAAAACTACAATTTTACTTTCTGCATTCATTTCGTGAGCCTCAAATTACACATATTTATTTTTTTTAAAAAATTTTGACACTATCACTTTCACATAGTAATTGTTTTCGATGTATGGCTGTCTTTTTTATACGACTTAAATTAGATAACGTAAATGATAAATGTAACTTGGTTAACCATTGTGTCACTTTTTCAGGCACTTGAGTATAGGTTAACATACCTTAAAACGAATTTTAAATTATTCATGTTATTGATATACATTGTTTAATGTTATTTTGTTGTGCATCTGAATTATTTGTTAAAACATTTTGTAGGTGTAGAACAAAATTTCGATTCCTCTACAAATAATATGCTAGTTACTTATGTACTTCCCTCATAAGATTTTCTTTCCCTAATGTCTTGGATCGTATCTAGAATTTGGAATATACAAGTATTTTCAGACGGATAAACGTCGCATTATTCAGGAAGTTCATAGATTTATATATGGTAATTCACTTATCCCATTGTATCCTCAGCATTTCTATTAAATGACTTTAATTATAGAAGAAATTATAATATATAGAAATATATATTGCTATTTTAAATAAAAATAAATGAATATAATAAGAATAGAGATACTTCCCGTACAGCGGGTTAACATTAATTACAGAAAATAGTAATTATACATTAAGTTTACGTACAAAGCGTCGT
>BMAW01040252.1:33248-51866 GCA_019974015.1 Nephila pilipes | reverse complement strand
GCTTCTGTGTTATTGATGACAGAATTACGAAGGACAATGCCTACCCCTCCAGTGTTTACAAAATAGTCTTCAGACCAGTTAGATGTGCCTTAAGTAAGAAAGCAAAATTAAAATTCCATACATTAAACTTTGCCAATATGAAACAAAAATATTATACTAAAGATTCTCTTAAATTTATATCATAACTGACAAAATAATATTCAAATATAAAAAATAAATTACCTTTTCTTTAAAAGTAATATGAAATCAAACAATACAAATGCGGAATTAATCCCTTCTCATAAAAGTATTTTTAAAAGAATAATAGATACTTGCGAATGATATATATATAGGGTTAACAAAATGTTTCACTTATTCATATAACAAGCATTTAATCTTATAAACATCTTTAATTTAATGATGTTAACAGTTACAAGAAGATAATAGAAAACAATGTAAAAACAAAAATAGATTAGAATAGAATGTTATAATCAATACACTTAAAAATGTGATTTATGAAGGCATTGCAAATACTAAAGTACAATCCAACAACACAATTTAATTAAGAGCAAAATTTTTTTTTTTTTAAAAAAAAAAAGCATTTACCAATATAAGCAGCATTATCTGTCACCATATATTTATTATGATTCACTCTAGAAAATGGTATTTTTGCTTGAGCTTCTGTATAGGTAGGTACAACGAATATTTTCTGGAATAAAATTTAATAATTGTACAAATAAAGCAAAAATTTATAAAACCTTAACCAGATTGTAAAGACAGTCTAAAAGATATTAAAAAAATCTATTGCTATCAAGTAATGAATTTATAATTTAACAATAAATATATAATATTCTATAAATTATATTCACAAGCAAATTAAAAGTTAATACCAGCAGAATACAAATTTTTAACTCTACGATTTGATTAAAATAATATAACATAACAAATACAATTACAGTACTCTCTCAATAGTGCAATAGATATCAAATAAGAACTTTGCCAAATTACTGAAAACACTGGATTATTGGAAAACCACTAATAAAAATGTATTAAAACAGCAAAAGCTATGTATTATTGTATAAAATACAAAACAGCACATGCAAATAAGAAGTCAAAATGAAATAACTAAAACAACAAAAATGTACAGTTTTATATTGATAACATTCCAATGAAGTAGAAGGAATAATGTCAAGCAATGACTTTGTCTGCCTGTATGAGAATGGCAGATTACTGGGAAAGCTGGAAAGGTGAAGTGTTAGGTTCCAGAAGTACTGTATTGCCATTCATTTTGCATGCATAATGAAGTATTAATAAGAAAAACTGTTACTCTCATCATACTGTAACACATTACTTCATTAACTAAAATTTTGCCAGACCTTAAAGTCAATAATTTATATATTATGACTTACCACTTCAATATCAAATACATCACTATTAAGAGCATTAAGGGATCTCAAAAATGACATCATGGTTGGCTTAGTATGATTCCAATAACTTGCTAAGATTCTAACTTGAAGTCTTTTGATGACAGTTACTCGACGAAGAGCATCATCGATTGCAGGCCAATAGCTAAATAATTAAAGTTTTAAATATTTGAAAATTCAGACATTTCAGTCATAACTTATACTCAAATAGCTTTTTAAATAATATTTATCATACAAATCTTGAAACAACTAAATTTTCTTCAAATTTTAAGAAATGCTTCAGAATAAAAAATACTTTGAAACTTTAGATTATTTTCAAAATAAACCAACTTAATCCTAAAGAGATGGCTTCCGCAATATTAACCAGCAAGTTACTCAACAACTATGAGCAATAAACTTTTAAATATACAATGAAAAATATTTTAAACAATTTTGTACTGGTTTGATCAGTTTAATCAGTTAATAAGATTTAATACTTCCAATTATTAAGAAGTTGTAAAGAACTTTTATTAAATTATATATTTTGATCATATTATTCATAAAGTTAAAATAATTAAGATTGTCAGAGGTAAAAAACTGTTCAAAACTTACTAAAAGGTATGCTTTAGTAAAAATATAACAGGCTTTTGCCACAGAATTCTTAAGTGTTTTTCCATTATAATTAAAGTATTTAAAAAAAAATTTACGGCTGAAACACTGAAAGAGAATGAAAAATTATTTTTTAAGCAACTTTAATTATAGTAGCTATAGAAAAACATAGAAATTTTCATTTGGAAAAGAAATGCTTTTGAATTAAATACACAAAATGGAATGAAACAAAGAATAAACAGAATGTGCATCTTTAAAGTAACAAGCATTGTATTCCAATCAAATGGTTGATACGTTTCATAAAATCAATCAGGGTCCAATGACATTCGAATTGTTTTCAAAATAAAACAAAAGAAGACATCAAACAGTTTAATTAAACTAAATTTACTCACTGATCCTTATCCATATAGAGAGATGTTGGGAAATAATCCATTACAGCTATGTAAACAAATGTATGGGCTTTGTTAATAGTATCGAGTATACTATCCAAATCTGTTGTTCGTCCTTTAGGGCACAAAGGTGGTGGTGAACTCTAAAGTATATGAAAGAGTTTATACATATTAAAAATAAATATCCAATCCAGTAATTTGAAATATCAACTTATCAACAAACCACAATAAAATGTCACCATATAAATGCAACATTAGGTAAATCAAAACCTTTTCTATTATAATACCAATATCATATTCAAAAAATAATATATGAAAAGTAATTAAAACTATAACTTATGGCCTAAGTAACACACTTTCCAGATGATTTCTTAAACAAGCATTAATCTAATAATAAAGGTATATGGAAATGAGTGTGTCTCAAGAATTAGATATGTCAGAAAAATCCATGATGCATAGGCCAAGTCCTAAAAAATTTAGTATTTATTTTATTTTTAATTAAAAAATGTGCAGTAGTAAATTTTTATTGTATCTAGTATTATCACTACAATTTTTCAGAATGTTAAACTTGTACCTAACACAACTTATTACTAAAAATAGAAATTGGAACAAATGCTATCTCTCTCCAGAATTCAGTTTCAGAAACATATATCTCGGAAATAATACGTAACATTTACATTTCTTTTATGAAAAGAAAAACCCATCTTAAAAATGAACATTGAGCAACTGTTATATTTCCAAAAATATATTCAAGAAAATGCAAGAGAATCTATTCTTTTTCAAAATTTGTTTTACTTAAAATACTTTTAAATTCAAAAAAAAATAATAATAATAATAATAATTCTTAGATAACAGAGATCAATAACCTAATTCAACCTCATTAAATAACAAAATCAATTTTTAAAGTTTCTAAATAAAATTATGAGTTGACCCATCAAAAGAAAAAATAAGTTTCAAAAAGTTTATGCCATTACATCTTGTGTTTACAAACAAAAATATACAATTTAATAATAAAAAAGGTTGTTAATTACAATTAAATCCTCAAAAATATATTCAGTAATTCAGAGTAGATTATGTTACAAATATAGAAAAGGAAAAAACGTAAATTACATTTATATACATACAATACTCACAGAAATATATGTTAAGATCTGGGTGTTGTTCATGATGACTGTAACTGGGTTATCCTTATTTATAGAAGTCTGCAAATCAGCTGGCCATTCTGGAGGTATGTAAGGATTAGGTACTCCCAATTTCCAATAAACTTCAAAGATTTTATTTACATCCAGAGCTAAGCATGAGCAGTTGTACATCACTACACCAAGTTCTTTTACCTATTTTAAAATAAATATAATGAGCAAAAGAAATAAATTTTAATCAGAAGATATTTGGGTAAAAAAAAAAAAGGTAGGAGTTGATGTTATATAATTATTATACAATGCAAAATGCATGGTGTCTTTAAAAAATTATAACATTTAAGAAAAACTAAGATTACACAAAAAATTAATTTAGTAATTATCATTACTGAATATTTTGTTAACATCCAAAATGAAACAGAACTATAAAACACTTAGTGAAAAAAATGCATAAAATTATAAATATTAAATAAATGTGTGAAAAAATATACCATCAGTTTATAATCAATCTTCAGAATTTTACAAAACCCATTTAAGACAAAATAACTTTGAAATAAAAACTTTTTAAATCACCTTAAAGACTCAAATTCAGAAGAACTAAAAAAAAAGAAACAAGAAACACAGCTGAAAGATTCCCATCTTAGAAGGCAACAAAAACTGATGAAAATTTGAATAAAAAAAGATACATTCCAAAAATATTAAAATATATGAATTAAAAACTGTTTAAACTAGTCGGAAAATGGAAATTTCAAATATGAATACATAAAAATTTCAGCATTTAATGCACAGATTGGAAAGTTCTAAATTTATTACATATGAATTCAAAACAATCATACAATGATTTATTTTTAAGAATAAAAAGGATCAAATATAGACTAACAGAAATTTCGAAATAATTTCGATAAAACCTGAATAAAAATTCACATAAAAAAGAAAGTGTGATCTTCTTGTATATTTTTTATTAGAGATTAAAACAATTACAATCACTGTGATTTCTTGGTATACAAATTAACATGTAACAATACATAACATTAATTCAGTTATATGTGAATTATTCATAAAACATTCAAAATATAAGGAATATTATATTATACACACAGAAAAAAAATTAGCAAATCATTTACAAAATAATACCTGGGATCAAAACATTTCGTAAGAAGTAGTTTTAAAGAATTCAAATACCTTAATCTAATCAGTGCCCCAATGCAATCAATTATTAAAAAGCATTAAAACTTAAATAATTAAAATATCAATTTTGTAGAGTTCTAGAAACTTTTTTTTAAATGTCATGTGAATGAGCATTTAAGAAAAATGAATAAAAATAAGGCAAATTACTTGTGTTAAAGATCGCCAATCCATGTTTGCACTACCAATGTAAAAATGCTTTTTGTCAATAAGAAACATCTTTGTGTGAAGAACACCATTTCCCAGCATTTTTTTAAAATCCAAACTTCTGACTTTAGCAGCACCTACATTATTATCCATAGTTTAAATGCAGCCATAAAATTAACAAGAAAATGTGGACATCTGAGCTTAATGATAAATGATACATTAAACGTAAAGACATTTTTGTTATAACATCACAAATACAACAAGAAAAATATTAAAACCAACTGCAAAATTTCAATGATTCATGAAACAAAAATTTCACATTTATTATGTTACTTATGAAAGAATTAGAACTAACTAGAAGTAAATTTTTATAAAATAAATTAATTCAAATCAAACAGAAGGAAAATTTTAATTTATGTAGAGTGTTCAAATATTCTTGCACTAAATTACATTAAAATTTTAAAATGAAATTCATGCTTATCTTGTTATTCCTTAGATTATGTTATTAACAATGCAAATAAATATTACATTTGGTTTTACTACATAAAAGTGATTAAATTTCAGTTACACTTTTTTATTAATTAATTTTAAATAAATATTATTTTGCACCTGGTTTTAAAACCAAAGTTCTGTTATTTATTTTTAGTGTCTTTCATATTATAGTGTTACATCACTTATACCAATTTTATTTAACAAAAACGTTGCATTTTTTCCCTTTAAGACCCTTTTCCCATCAGTCTAAAGTACCTCTGCTATTAAAGGCATAGCATTAATAAATATGATTTTGACATAACATTAAGAATGATTTCCAATAAACATTGCCTTGGAGAAAAATGAAGCACCCTGTCAAAGTGAGCAGAATGTGAAGAATTTTGGCACAAAGAAGAAATATATTAAGAATGAATAATTAGCATTGACAAATGGAGAATGCAGATAAAAATACGGTTTTTGAATTTCAAACAAATGCAATACTTGATCAAATGTACAGGATAATCAGAGAGTAGGACCACCTCTTGTGGTGAAACAAGTTGTAACACTTTGAAGCATAGATGACTAGAAAGTGTGCATGGTATGCTGAGGGTTGGATTCCACAATGATCCGATTGAAGGACAGATTCAGGAGATCTAACAAATGATGGCCAATCACATTTCCTACATGCCTGATAGGTAAGAGATATAGCTGGCTAAGCCAGTATATAAATAACCTTTCAGTACTTTCTACTGATGATTTTCCATGCATGATTGAGCACAGTCTTGCTGAAAGCAGCATTTTAATCAAAAAAAGGTAAGGAAGTGGAAATGGTACAAGTTCTTAACTCATCTGCTGTCATGAATGTCACTGTTTAAATAGAAGCAAGACTCATTACATGATACAATATTGTACTCTATTACGAGGCCAGATCCTCTAGAAATCTGTCCCATCAGTGCCTGTATACAAAAAGTAGTACTTCTAACAGGTGGTGCTACTGCATTCTGTATTCAAAAAATAGTTGGGAAACTTTTCTTGTGGATATTGGAGTATCCAATAGAACCTGATAAAATTGTAGGGTCACCACTTAATACCTTTGTATGCTTCAATCCAAATACTCTGATATCTATCTAGATACACCACTACTCCAGCATGATTCATATTTCCAGCCTCAAAACCCCTTCTTTACATCTTTTGAATAGCAGATACATATAAGCTAGTTTTTGCAGTGATATAATGAAAGGACTCACCAGCTGTTCATAGGGTTAAAATGAAATCCTTTGTGAACAAGTTCAACTGCTGAAACTGAGTACAATGTTGTTGAAAGGAGTATCTCTTCAACTACATGTGTTTTCTGAGATGAAAAACTACTAAAAAAGGATTTTCTTTCGTGACCAAGTAATAGTTGCCAATAGGGAAGTTTAGAGGCATGGGCCAACTGGGTCCAAGCACAGTTCTCGTCTCTCATTCTCAATTAAGTCTCAATAAGATCATAATTCAAATAATTTTAGTAGTCAAATGTTATTAGAAGACATTTTCTTCAAAAAACTGGGAATTTCAAACTATATACCAATTGACAACATGTTCTAGACTGCATTATTATGTCACACTCATCTGTATCTAGACCTAGATCAACCACCATACACCATCATTAAATATTTAGTAAATTTTTATGTGGTTTGGTTTTATTAAAGTCACACTGGAAGCCAAATGAGGGCTATTGGTGACAGACCTCAGTCAAGTGACAAGGATGATATCTGACCTGGCATACCCCTCTCCTAACTTCCACACCATGCCAATGAAAGGATTTTGTGCCTCAGATTTAACATTCATCAGCCCCTGCTACATGGCAGGTCTTTAATGGCATCAAGGCTCAAGCTCATGACTTGATGAAAACTGCAGGTTGCGAGTCCACAACCATGATCACTAGACTACTGCGGCAACACTCATTAAGTCAAAAGATGGCAGTCAGACAAGTCAGTTTTTTCCTAGGTTTGCCAGATTGTGAATCATGTACATTTATTTGTTACCAGTTATCATTTGTATGAATATTTGACAATGAATGCTGTATACTATCTATTTAAAATCTAGAAAGAAATATAATTTTAGAAAAAAATATATATAATTCTACAGATGAAGATGAAAAAAACAGTTTTTAACCAGATTGGGTTCAACATATTCTATACATACATGTATAATGAAAAATTATTCAAAGTGTTCCCAAATATTAAAATAGTAAGGAGAATTTTTTTTGTTTATGATTACTTATGCCAGTGGCGATTGTTCATTTTCAAAACTCAAATTAATCATTAATTAATTGAGAAATTATATGACTCAATCATGTTTGAATAATTTATGTTTGACGAGAATAGAAAATGAAATATTAAAAGATTTTCAAGGCATGATTCATGATTTTGCAAGCTTAAAATACAGAAAACAAATTTTCTAATAAAACTTCATTTTATAATGGATTGCTTTTGTTAAACTTTACATGTATACATACTAAATTCAATAACAGGATTGTATGTAGAGCCTTTTTTTGCATAGGGTCCAGTGCCTCAATAAGTCTCAATATGTCCCGGATTGACAATTCACTAGCTGTTTCCATCCCTTATATCTTACTAGTTAATCATGTTACAAACTCCATTTTCAGATCATGTGTATAAATTGTTCAATTGCACATTCCTAGCAATTTGTATGATTATACAAACAAATTTTCATGATATTGCATTTTCTCTGTCAGGCAGTGTACATATATGTACTATTATACTTTACTTTTGCCAGCAGCCAGTAGTAAAATCATAAAGCTAATTTCATGAATATTTCAGAGAAGAATAATGTGGTTATAGGAATTTTATCTAGCATCGAACACAGTTAGCCAAAACACCAATACTAGGTGCATATAACAGGTTTATATATAACATAACAGATTCAAAACAAAACTGCACAAGCTATAGCATCTCATCCTCACCTTTAAGACAGCATAACATGTCAAAGCATATACTGCTTTAAACTCATGATCATGCGATTTTACACTTCTAAATAAATGTAGTTGATGATGGACAGTGTATTGAACATATAATGTCAACTCAAGACCAGTTGTGCAGCTGTTTGTTATGTTCTATAAAACAATATGATATACCATCTGGTGATGGTGCTGGGAATTAATATCTTTTATGCTACATAAAATTTCCATCACCTCATTAAAAACCAAACTTTCAAGAAATTTGGCTGTATAATTTTTTATGCAGTCTGCTTACAAAAATAAAATTTAATTTGGAAGACCTGATATATTTATATGATCACATCCCATAATGTATCACATTTTTATTTGATTAGGAATCAAAAATTGTTAGTTTATACGAAAATGTTAAGATATTTCATCATTCAGCATACAATTCAGTACATATTATGAAACAAAATAGAATTATGATTACACACACGTGTGTGTGTGTGTGTGTGTGTGTGTGTGTGTGTAAGTACAAATTATTTTAATGGTTACTCACAATTCAATAAAAAAATTTCATTCTTTAATTAACACAAGCTTTGAAAGATAATCCAGGATAGTTTAAAATTCTATTACCTTTCACCTCCAGCTCTTTTGTATCAAAATCAGGCATTGAGCCTGTTGGTTCACTTTGTATAATTCTAATTCGTATTCCTCTTTCTGTGCCAGCTTTCATGAGATCGTTGAATATTTTATCACCCTAAAAAAGGAATTGCAAATATTAATTGTAGTGAACATGCAGTAGAATGCAATTTAAAATGATTTTTAAATATTCAACATTATAAAAGCAAACATAAACAAAGTATTGTAAATGGCTTTTAAGAATTGCCTTTTTGTCCTTGAACTTAAATCAAGAAATAAACAAAACTTTAATAAGATGCAAAAGTTTGCATTAACATGGTTTTAAAGAAATTCACATATTTATTTAGTATTTGATTGCTATTCTTTATTTCTAGAACAATATGAACATTATGATATAATGTAAATGTATAGACAGATATTTATTTTAATTATTGAAATATCAAAAAAAAGTCTGAAGAAGTAAAAAAATGAATGTAAACACATACAGTGTTAATTTGAAGAATTAGAATTATGGCACAATATATATTAATCCAATAAATTTCATTACAAACAATATTACATACATCTACTACAATCATAGAATGAAAAATTTTGAAAAAAATATAATTATAATATTAATATTTATTTTTAGTTCATAATGATATAAAAATACAAATCTGATACAAGTTCAACAAAACTTATGCAACTTAACTTTTTCAATTAAATCTTGTATAAATTAAACCTAAATATAACAATGATATATTTAACAGTAAAATATTCATATTTTAATCAATAAAAATAACATACAAAGCAAATTTCTAGACTTAAATATGCAACATATTTCCAAAGGAATGGATTGATTGATAATTGATTAACATTACATTTAGAAGCAACACAAGGATTATTAGGGATGGATCTAATAATTTTGAACTTCGGTCAAGTGACAAGGATGACACCTGAACTGTCACTTCCTTCTCTAAGTTTCCAAATGATCCCGATTGAATGATTTGGAGCCTCAGTAGATGTAACATGCATCAAGCCATACTGGGCAGCAAATCTTAAATGGTATCAGGATTCGAGCACGACTCAACATGAAACAATGTGGGCTCGAGTCCACAATCTTGACCACAAGGCTACCACAGCCTCCAAACAAATGAGAAAGATATTTATAGAAAATTAAAGGTGGGAAGATACAAATCCATAAATATAACAATTTTTTTTCACTCACTTGCCATGAGGATGGATCTGGATCATCAGGTTGTATATCTTGTCCTTTTAATGTGGAATAAAATGTTGCTATATCAATGGACCTTTCTGCTAAAGATATCAATTGTGACCAACTCTCAAATACTGATGTGTGCGTAGGTTCTCCTTCAGCAAATGTCAAGTTTTCAGGTATGCTCTCAACTAATGTTATACTATAAAATATTTTTTTAAAAATACTGTTAGTAAAAAAATTACAAAATGAATATTTATACATATTTTTCAACATGATTACAAAACAAAATATTTTACAAAAAAAAATGTTAAAAATCATACATTATTTGTAGGAAAGCAATAACAAAGTTTTTATAAGTTATAATTATATTTAAAACTTATAAGAATAATGCATGTAGAAAATAAATGCAATATAATCTAAAAAACCTATCAAAACTCAATGATTCTCATAAAAATTTTATGATAAAACCAATTATATATATTACAAGGCAGCAAAATTTCAAGAATATGGCAATTCATAATGAAAATAAATGGCAGTCATAGAACTTGGGTCATATTCACATATTATATTTAAGCTGTCTACATAAGAGGAAAAAACTTATTGCAAAAGAATTAATTCACGTTTTACATCATTCATATGCCTTTTTCATCCAACTTTCTCTTTTTTAAACTTAAAATGAAATCTATAATCAATTTTTATGCTTAAGGTTCATATCTATTTTTAATAAAGAAATAAATATTATAAATATATAAAAATAAACTCAAATAATCATAAACAACATAAATTAGGAGATTATTCCATTCTAGTAAGTCCTGTACCTTTCCCCATTCCTGATCATCCTTATCATCAGGATCTCCCAAACATTTAATAATAAAAATAATATATATACATAAGGAATGGCTTATTGAGTTTTAGCTTGGTCAAAATCTTACAGATGATATAACCAATGACCAATATATTTCAGCAAAGTTATGTTTATTCATATCAGAATTTTACAGAAATATAGAGTTTTAATTTACAGCTTACACACAAGGGCTGGAACAGTTCTTGAACTGAGCATCATAATCTCCTAGAGTGATGACTTCCACCGACTTGGCTTCATCCTGGCCGATGAGAGGCAGAAGAACAACAAGAATGATGAGAGCAAGAATAATAGTGATAGGAATGCAAGAGGGCTTTAGCCATCCTTTGCATTTCTTCTCTTCAGTTTCCCCTTTTAGCATGTAGCGAGAATCAAAGAGCTGGAGTTCAAATTCTCCAACGTCGAGCTTACCTGTTCGCTCGACAACAGTCTAAGGAAGAAAAAATATATGCAATTTAATTTAAATCAATTTTAAAGATTATAAAACATGAATCAGAAAAAATGTGAATGACTATATGCATTATTAATGATTTTTATATGATTTGATGTTATGAATTTAAAGACTGCTTTCTAACTTTGTTCGAAATATAAAATAATGAAAAATATTTAAAAAATTAAATTAGAAATTTATCATTTAATACAACCGTATCCTAACAGTAAGGGACAATATTTCCATTATTTGGCATTTTACAAGAACTAATAACTATTTATTGATTTTCTATTTTTCTCTTTAAACCCCTAACACTCTTTCATGACATATTATTCTTGTTCAACTAAAACATTGCTTAGATCAATTTAAAATTTAAATAAGTCCTTTTAAAGAAGCATTTATGAATTATTCTAGTTAAGAAATCATGTAAAGGGAAGATTTTTGTAGCATTTAATTTATAAAATACCTGAACAAATAGAACTCTTTCATAAATTAATATTTGTATTATAAAATTGGACAGGAGAAATGAATAATTTTCCAAAAAAAGTTCGAAACATAGTTATTGTATCCTGAAAAGAAAATAGAGTGTATAATCCTTGAAATACAGATGAGCATTCAAAATTTATTATCAATTATTTCTTATTACAACAGCTTTTACAAAATAATATGAAGATCAAACTTTGAAATCAATCCTACCTTTAAATCTGATAGTCAATACAATGATCCCTGCGGCTTAAATTTGGATTTATTTACCTTTCACTGGATTAGTAAAATTGTGTTAAAAATTGGAAGTTTATCTTTTATATAAATGCTTTAATAAAATGTTGTTCAAAGTATTTAATTTAACGAGTGAATATCAAGGTTTATAACACAAGAGCCAAATTGGGTTATGCTATCAAAAATAATGTGCACCTGTGATCTAGACATGTGGGGAAAGAATGGGAAAAGGTAGAAATTTGTTGACATGAAGAATAAAAAAAAAAATAGAAAAAGATCACTAGGACATCCCGGGGGCACGTCACCTGTGTTTATCAAAGACAGTAATCCCCTTGAGAAAGAAAATATTACTGGGGGATCTCAGGACCATGACGTCCCTTCTTACCTGAAGAAGTTATGCCCCTGAGGACCATAATTTATCAAGTGAAAAATACAAATACAAATGTCAAAATTGGATACAAATGTCAATGAGATGCCGTATTTTTAATAGCAAAGAATTTTACTTTATAAGAAAGTATTACACATTTTGAAGCTTCTGGAAATAAATTATTTTATCAGTGATGTATTTGGGGGTACAAAGGGCCATATGCACCACCAAGATTTTTTTCTTGAAATTGAAATATTTCAGGATAATTCTTTTATTATACTATTATAGATGTTTTAAATTTTGCATAAGAATTTTTTTTATCCTAATGCTTAAATTTTTTTTTCATCACAAGGATAAAAAAAAAGGTTTCAACTACGCATATTCCTGATGAAAAAAAATAGAAAAGTCTCTTCTGTCTCTGAAAGAGTGCCTCTAGGTCAGTATTTGTAGAAAAAGAGAGGGGAGGGGATGAATTCTTATAGAAAATGCTGTCTCCAAAAAAAAAAAAAATGCAAATTTTATTCTCATATTGCAATTATTTTTCTTAATTGATCTTCCTTTTAATAATTTTTATTACTTGATAAAATTATCATTACTTGAAAAGTTTTTAATAGGAGAAATAAGACTGATGTAGTGTATTTTTCACTTTTTACCAATGATAATTCTAATCTACAAAATTGAGTCTTTCATAAATAATGACAATATATCCCCCCCCTCCAAATTTATTTCTGTATATGCTACTGATTTTAATTAAATCAAATATTGAATTTTTGTTCACTGTTTAATAACCAAGAGAAGTTCCACTTAATTGGTATTAAATAATCATGCTACATGTGCAAAATTCTATCAACAATGAAAATTGGATCCATTTCCACCCAAACTTACACCAACAATTTTCAATCCAATTACTCCAATCCAATCATTATTTGGGAACATTTATCTGGTTTGGCAAAAATGGCGAATGGGAATTTACAAAAACGTTCCTTAATTTTTACACAATTTGCGAAATCAAAACTATTTTATAAATAATAAATTATAAACTAAAACCGAAAAATAAACCAATGCTAATATTTACAATAAAAATTATCTTTGAAATTTATGTTGATCAGAGGAAACAACACAAAATTATCAACTTTCTACATGCAATATTCAAATAAATATTAGAAAATATAATTTTTTTCAGAAAAAATTACAAATTATTAAAAAAAATTGTGAATAATGATTTCTTGTTCCTCAATTTGAAATTTCTGCCAGGAGTTTTGTTTTTATGATTAATTTATCAAAATATGACTATAATAATTCATAAAAATACCCTATGCAACACGCCCCTGGTAAACTTTTACAATGACTATGTAAAAGTTTTAGCATGTTAATTTTAATTAAATAATTGAGAGTTAAATGAGTTTTTGTAAGCCTCCAAAAGGAATATGTTTGTTATAAAATATTTTAACTAAACTATATTACATATACTTAAAAATAATAGTTAAGCATTTCTAGGTATTTTTTTATATCGTTTATATTATTATTTTTTATAAAAAGAAATACAGTATTTTCAAAAAGGCAATTAGAATTTTACATATATTTGCAAGAAAAGTCCATCGAAATAATAAATCAATGTAAGAAAAAAGAAAAAAAAAAAGGAATATATCTAATTTTTTCTCTCAGCATTCCTTTTGTAAGATTATTTTTAAGTACCAAATATAAATTTTAAGTCTTATTATTTCATACGAAACAAATTTAGGTCAAGGTCAAAGCTTAGATACAAAATTTTAAGACAACCAATGCAAAAAGTTATTACACCAATATTATTGTCACATAACTAATAAAAATTATAATGTTACATAAAAATGGTTTCTCTTTATCCCCCTCTCCCTTATTATAATTTAACACAATATGGATATACTTTCCAGTAAATAGAGCAACAAATAAATTTTTAAATAAGTTAGGGACTGAAATAAAATTTGTTCCTTCTAATTCAAACAAATATTCAGAATTTGGAGATTCAGAATTGGAAAATTTTAATCAGACCATATTTCCGAATAACCAAAGCATAATTTACACTCATCTATAATGTAGAATAATGTTTAATTAAATGTAGTTAACTCGTTTACAATATAATTTAAATCTCACTGGAATTGTTTGATTATTTAACTTCAATAAATTAACTCATAATTATCATATCATTAATAAACAGATATAATTTAAAAACGCGTAATGTAAAAAAAAAAAGACCCTAAAGGTTTTTAATTTTTAAAACGTTAGCTGTACTAGTTCTGAAATTGAAAACTTTAAATTTTACACATTTTTCAAAAATCTAAAATATCAAATAAAAACCGATTTTCTGAGAAAGCAAACAATGGTTTAAATTACTTCAAGAAATATTGCAAAATTAATAAATCGCAAGGATGTGTAAAAATTCGTTTTACTTACTCAAAAAAAAACGGTTTGTTTGGAAAAATCTGTCAATAAACCTTTGCTTAGTTTGCAACGAAAATTCAAGCCAATAACATAAGAAAAAAAGTACTATCGATACTATAAGCTAACTACCAAAACTTTTGTTTCAAAAAAAATCTCGCAAAATGGAATGCAACAGGTTTATTTGCTCACAATCGATTTCAAAATTCTTTTCTGCTCGATGTTGACATCGAGCAGCTGCGAGCAACGCTTGTAAACACAAGAGCGTTGTCAGGCGAAATCAGAGAAAGTAGTAGTGTAAAAAAAAATTAATAGTGATTTTTTAATGTCGTTGTATTTGTGTCTCAATATAAAACGGTTTCATACACACATTCTTTAATAATAATAATAATATGCAAAGGTTATGCAATGTAATATTGGGAATTGGTCTTGGAATATTCAATCCAATAGACCCTCCCCGCATCTAAAGGCATTCTGGTACCAATAGTATATACCCAACCCATCTAAATTGCGAAGAGCATATTCTGCTCACGGCATAACTAATACGGATGGGAATTTCTGTTCTTCTGAATGAACTTTTTTTCCTGTTCTTGTTCATTTTTACAGAACTGTTCTTTTTCCTGATCTTTGATCTACTTGTTCTTTAGATTCCTCGAACCAAATCTCAAAGCTATTCTAATGAATGTAACTTAATGCATGTTAGAAAAAAAACAAATCGGTTGAATGTTAGAAAAAAAAATACCTTCGTTTTTCATTAAATCAATTCTAATTAATTTAATGAAAAACGAGAGTATTTTTCCCCCATTAATTTCTAACTTTAACGCAGATAGTATAAGTGAACTATTTTTGATGGTTTTTCATTACGTATATTTTTGATAAATTTCCAAAATCAAAATAAATGAATAAATTAAATTCTTTTTGCCAGCATTTACTTCAAAAGTCGTTTTATATATAGTATATTGTGAATTTTAGGCAAAAGCATATATTATTTAAAAAAAAAAAAATTTGAAAAATCTGCTTCTAATACTCCACCTGCTTTTTTGATTTCATGAACATAATGTTAATCCAATAAAATTTCTACTACCATCCTCAAATCTTTAGTATTTTATAAATTTTAATACAAAAAGTGCATCCGTAAGAGCAAAAAATAATAAAAGCTTATGCGAAATTCCTTTTTTCCAACAATTCTTAAAAATATTGTTTCACCCCAATTTTAATTATTTCATTCTAAAGTATTTTCGAAAATTGGAGGAAAAATGTAATTCCGCAGAAACCTTCATTATATTTTATTCTTTAGGATGCACCTTTTTGCATTCAAACGCATGAAATATTAATTTGAGAATAGTAGTAAAATTCCATAAGATTAACATTACATTAAGGAAATCAAAATGACCTGTAGCCGGTATACTAAACACGCAATGCGTAAGATATTTATTATGTTCTTGTTAAAATACACAAAATTTGTTGATAGTTTAATATATTTTACGTATATTATATAATATATATTTTAGTTGGTAGAGTATTTACAAAAATTAAATACTAAGTGCATAGCATTGTTTAATTATTTTCCATGTTTTTATTAAAAAGAACGAATTTAGGTTCACACTTGAAGTATATATATAACACTTAAATTCATATTCTACACTCATTTTCTTTATTAATATACAATAATAAGAAATAAAATAAGGAGAAAAGCTTCATAAAAATTAATTTTGCAAATCATTCTTAGATTTGATCAAATTTATCAATATATATAATTGATTTTGTAACCAATATATATATAAAACTGCTGTAGAAAACTATTTTGAGATTTTGAGTTAGTTTTACATTATCAGAAGCCCTAAAATACATATTGACAATTGAAAATATTCTTTAGGAGAATTATAAATGCATATGCAACTTTTTATTACATATATCATATAAATGTTGTCTTTTTTATTGTATTCTAATTAATATCTAATAAAAATACAATAATTTCATAAATTAAAAAAAATGCTTAAAACCATTCAGTTTTTGATTCGATTTGTGTTTGAAAATCGATTAGAAAACGGACAAAAGAACAAAAGACCTACCGGTCTTAGCGACCCTTTCCAGTTCGTAATCCTTTACCCTAATCTCTACAATTCTACAACCTGCTTTAATAAGTCTACTAGAAGACCTATCCAAACAGGTCTTGTAGCTCCATGACTTACTTTGACAGGTATTCTACTCCATTCGAAAAGAGCTCATTCGGTGAAGATTTTCTTATTCATTCAAGTTTTTTTTGCGGCCGTTCGATATATTTATTTCGTTCTTATTGCCTTCTAGCAGCGATGAGCGCTATGGAAGGCTTATCATTGTGCTCGTCGCTTAATGCGTCTAAATCGGGGAAATGTGTAGAAGTGGCACATGGGTGTGATCACTAAACCTGTTTGTCTATAGGGAGACTCAACAGTTAGTGAAGGAATGTTTTTGGGGCTTATTTGCTTTCTTCTAGTACGAGAGCGGGGCGCCGTGGAGGAGGAAAATACCGGTAATATCTTCGGGCTTCTCCGGCAATATATAATATTCCGTAACACTCGTATGAAAAGAAAGTGATACACCAGGAGAGGCACAGAGGGGAAGACGCCTCTGAATAATTCGGAACAACAAAGAATAAGTTTCTGGTGGATCACTGACTCGATGTTCCCGCTCTTTTAGATGAACTGTTCGAAAGAATAGAGAGGTCGTTCTCTTAATCCCCATTTTTAGTCGCTGAACTTTTAATTTTCGAAGCTCAAACGAAACACTGAGGGGAGTGTTGTTCACAGTACCATATTTCTAATTATTTGCGGCGAGAAATTAAAAAAAAAAAAAAGAAAGAAAGAAAAGAAAAAAGAAATTAAACTTGTTGGATGAAAAAGAACATAAAATGTTTCTTCATCAGCAAATTACTACTAGACTTTCTTTCATGCAATTTTTAACTGATTATAGTGAAAGAGATACCTCGAGTGATCGGCTCTTGAATTTGTAAACATTTCCAAGTAAGCACCAATAGTTTCTAAGCTATATATTAAGAGTTGAATCGAAAATGCTAAAAAAGAAAATTATTTTTTTTTATCTGTGTCACATTTTTGCATTGTGGAAACTATCGAAACCTTTTTTAAAAAATTAAATCAATTTATTCTCATTATTGTTCACCAACGCTCATTTCTCTGCTTACTTTTTTCAAAATTTGTTTTTGCACATTCTTCAACCCAATTGAAAATAGTTTTAAATATTATTTGAAGCCTTTCAAACCAACTAAATCATTAAAATAATAAACAGAAATTTTTTAAAAAAAGTTTTCTACAATTGGAGAAGAAAGGTAAATCCACTTTTTTTTTTTTTTTTGCTGTGTTAGACGCACTGCCCTGCATTCGAATAAGTACGACTGGTTAATTTTGAGATAGTAAAAATTTCCTAATGGTTATATAACATTATCTTTACGAATTCAAAAATTCTGGTAGACTGAAGCATAATGGCTGATTGTAGAGATATATGAAGTAATACTTAAAACGCTTATTACAACATTCTACATAAAATAGTGATAGTTACTTATAACAAATCAAGTGAATTTAATAAAATAACTAATCAATAGAAATTTAGGAATTTATATCAATGATTGGATCAATCAATATAATAAACTGTAATTCATTTAATATATTACTTTAACTGTATTAAAATAGTTTCAATATAATAATTTATATTTTTAATAAATTGCAAA
>BMAW01040252.1:0-33148 GCA_019974015.1 Nephila pilipes | reverse complement strand
TATATATATATATATATATATATATATATATATATATATAGTATACGCTCAGGCGCCACCAGCGCCACTCTCTTTACCCCCGGATGTAAGTGGGAGAAGTAGTGCACTTACTTTTGTCTTCAGCAGCGCGCCTAGTCAGGTTTAACAACCTGTAGATTTGTCATTAAATCTCCTTAAACATAAACGTCTCTTTTATTCAACATACCCCTAGACACCACCAACTCTGTTTTATATATATATATATATAATATAAAGATCAAAATTTAATAAATTAAAATTAAATTAAATTTGACGAATTAAAATTAAATAATTTACTAAAATACACTGCCAATTAAAATATCTTTCTCAAATTTATTGATTCATTTCTATGAAATTTTCGATCCAAAAATTTTGGTTCCATTTTATAAATGACTATTTTTTTTTTGCAATTGTAATTCATTTTTTAAACCACTGTAATTTAATAAACATGTGATTAAATTAATTTAAATGAAGATTGAAAGTATTTTACTTGTATCTAAATAAACTGAGCTTCAATGTACTAATATATTCTCTTCCTTCTCTTTTCCATTCAATCTTACTAGTAAAACATTCTAGATTTTTACAATAACAATGAGCTATAATATTTTAAGCCAAATACATTTCGAAAATATTAAATGAAATGGACGTATAATTATTTAAATAATTTTTTTATTTTACATCTTTTGGAGAAATAAACTCAAATCTTCGTACTTTTTTCTCTTAAATTCGTATTTTAAAGATTTATGTAAAATAGTCGATATTCAAACAATTAATACTTCATAATTCCTTTTGATTTGGGGCTGAGTTATCCCAGTGGATATGGTCGCATGTTTAATGACTGATAACTTTCAAATCGAGTAACGAGTTTGAGCCCTGGTTCTAACAAATACTGTCTTGCGGAATAACGAGGGTTATAGCGCACTGAGTTCAACTGACCAAATTCCTATTCTGGAATGGTATGGAAGTTCGGAAAAATGTTTAAATGTGTTATCAGTCATATGGTTGCAGCTAAACTAAGATGGCAATCTCCAATAGCAATCACATACTTTTATAGTAATGTTATTGCAAACCAACCAACAATTTTTGAAGGTCTTTTTTTATGTATACAAAAATAATTTTGAAAAAAGATAAACACAATTATCAATACTATGAACACTTAATTATCCAATTATTTTTATTTATCAATGTTTTTTATTTGAATTGTTTTAAAGAAAACATGGCTTTTACAGCTAGCAACGGCAGCAAATCTTGCGAATTTCAACCACTCTCAAAAGAGGAAACAGTCGTCTATCTCGTATCTGTCTCTTATTTTCAATATTACATTACATCTATCACGTGGGGACTATAGAGTTTAGTTTTATTCAACATGCAACATCCTCATAATACCCACATGACTACTTTTTTAGTGGAATCAGAATTTGGACCTGTTAAACCTCATTTCCTTAACCACTATGGGCCTGATGCATCCATTTTTGTAGAAACTATATTAAAAAATCTTGGAATCGCTCAAAATCAAAATAAGTTCTTTCATTATTTTAGGTCATTAAGACTAGCATTTTTTTAAAACAGTAAGTGCAGGAAAAACACAACAATAATGCATTTTTATGACATTTTATTTTAGTGAGCGATATTCTAGAAATGTATCGTTGAAAACTGAAAGCTCATAGAAAATTTGCCTTAGCAATTTTCGTTGATCGTTTTACTTTGAAAGCAAGACGTCTTTTCAGCGCTGAAGGGATCAAATTCAATTAAAACGTCTTCCAAATAAGAAAATGTCGATTTTTCACCATTTCCGTTTTCAGGAAATTCACAACTGGGGAGCAATGCTGATTTATCCTTGAACTTTGTGAAATTTTCCATAAGAGACCAAAACTGTAATTCAGAGTTTGACTCTGGAGCCTGATCTCCGATTGAATCAAGAAGATTCATGCAATGTTCCAGCTCGTTTCGAAATTCGTTGTTTTCTTCAATTTCTTGGAAGCTTTCTGTCGACTGATTAGTACACAAATCTAAGGATAGTAAATCCTCACTGTACTTTTTAGAAAGCTGATTTTCTTCACTGGTATTAGCTGAGACGTTCGACCACTTGGTATTTTCATCATCGTAATTTAAATTTATCAATTGTTCGGCATCATTATTATCCGACTCTTTGTCTGTAATTACAGAATTTGCTTCATCCTTAAACGTAACTTTCTTTCTCGCACGTATTGTAGATTGAGATGAATCACTTTTAGATACTGGTGTAATTCGTTTCCTATTTCTTATATCAGAGTTTGAATCAGAACTAAGTTCATTGGAAACTGTTGGCACATTCCTGTAATTTTGTGTTGAATTAAATTGATATTCCAAACACATTTGTGGCATGTTAGAAAAGTCATTAAGTTGCTTAAGAACTTCGAATCTATACGAAAAACAATAAGGTATGTTCTGCATTGCACATTTCGTAGAAATCGCAGAGTTCTTGCTTACTTTACAAAACGTCTTACGATACTGAACTAAAGTTTGAGAGAACAAATTGCACCTCGAAAACAAATACAAGTCAACTTTTTGCATTACCTCTAACTTGGCTCTGTCGAACCTAACTTTCAAATTTCTAATGTGTTCTTGCACCCTTTTGAATTTCTGTAGCTTTTTGGAAACGTCAGGATCTAAATTTTGAGATTCGTTTTTCATCCACATCAAACCTGAGCGATACGACCTTCTACTTTTCTCCATTTTAGCAACTGTTTGCAAGACATCCACAGTTGCTTTGAACTGAAAAATCTGTACTTCGTGAAATAATTTAATAATAAGAGTTTTAAGAGAGGACTTTCGGCTGGCACTGCGACTAACATATTTTCCACTAACAGACATCAACCTCCCTGCTCTTGTCGAGTCTTTGATGCCATATTCTATCAACGCTGACCCTAAAGCTTCTTCAGTTGCCATGAGTTTAGCCAAAGCTTTGTTGTATTTTATCAATACTGCCAGTAATGCATTAAAATTATGATCAGCAGCTTGAAGAAACTCTATTCTAGTATCAAGATCCAAATCATTTGCTATTAAACAGTCATCATCTCTGTTTCCTAAAGAATTATTGAAATCTCTTTTCGCTTCCCAATATGCTTGTTGTATTTTTGTGGCTACTGGCGACTTTCCCTCTGTCTTCTGACTCATTTTTTTTCAATAAAATGTTATTATTCAAGCAATAGAACGGTTAAATGAGAGCGTTTCTTGGCACGTGTTAATTATTTCCATATTTCAAGGGCTTTCTCCTTTCATATCTGTTAAGAAACATTTGTGAAGAAAATTCTAAGTAATATTTATAAGAAATGTATTTTAATAGATTTATAACTTAAACTTATATTGATTTATAATAACGTGAGCTTAAATAATTAAAATGATGTTTACATATAATTCGAAATTTTTTATTTATGGTTGTTAAATGGAATATAATTCTAACTTCAAATAATATTACCAATATTGTAAATGCCAAGTTCACAGAATTTTCTAAACATTTTATGCCAGCAAGTAATTAAAACATTTACTTTTATTTTTTTAGCACATATTTCTTTTCTTTTTCTTTTTTTTTTGGTAATGAAATAAACGTTATCTGACAAGCCACAAATATCTGCTCAAAGTTTGACTGCGAAGTATTAATATAGCCTTAAAAATTTTAAGGAATCTACTGCTACAAGAACCGTGAGAAAATGTTTAACTAGTATTGGGCGTTTGGCAATGCTAATTAGCAAGTAATATTTTTTTAATTTGAAATTATTTTGAATTCCCTTTTTCAAATATTTTATGTATTCCGTAACCATATTCAACAGCAATAACCTTTCATAACCGCTTTGGAAGCTTCATCCAAATGTTGCAAAAAGTTCATACCGCCTTATAAGTCGTGATTTTCTTCATGCTTTCTACCCTCTTAGCGCAAAATTATGTTATTAGACATCCTATTTTATGAATTATTTAAACTTTGTAAGTACAAATACGTTTGGGGTTAGCTTAAAATAAGTTAAATAAATACTTCGAGTTTATTCGGTGAAAACAAAGTCAAAAATTCGGCAACAATTTTAAAAAGCTAAATAATGGTGGGGGGGGGGGTTGGTTAACTACGTATCTTAGTACTTTTTCATTAAAGGCTAACTAATCAACTCTATTTTGTTTTTTTCTCTGCGTTGAGGGGAGCAAGCTTCAGTAAATTTCATTCCTCAAAACGAATAATTAAAATAAATTTAATTATTTTACAAACGAATACTTATAGTAGACATCAAAAATATAAAATATTTATAAAAGTTGAGGAAAAACCACATTTCACAGAAAATCTCCTAATCATTTGCTCTTTCAAATGCATTTTATTGTATTCAAATAAAAACAACAGCATAGATTTAAGAAAATAAATTCATTGGAATAAACATTACATTCACTATTTTAAAAGCATTACTATTTTTAAGAGAGCTTTAAGGCTCCCGTCTACCCACCATTTTGATTTCATGGACGTAATGTTAATTCAACGGAATTTCTACTTTAATTCTCACATCTTTTACTATTGGATCTATTTGAATGCAATAAAAAGCATCTGAAAGAGCAAAAAATAATAAATGCTTCAGTGGAATTTCTTTTTACCTCCGAATTTTAAAAATACTTAAAAATATTTTTTAAAGACAGGAAAACTCAAACGAATCATTAAAATGAGAGTAAAAATATATTTTAGAAATCGGAGAAAAAAGTAATTCCACAGAAGCATTCATTATTTTCTGCTCTTTCAAATGCACTTTATTGCATTCAAATTGATCGAATACTAAAGATGTGAGAACAGTAGTCGAAATTCCATAGGATTAACATTACGTCTACGAAATCAAAATGGCAGGTAGACGGGAGCCTTAATGAAAAAATATTTCTGTCTTTACCATTTTTTAAAAATATATTTCCAAGACCGTTGCTTGAAATATCTTGGTTTTCTCTCTTATTCAATTTTTAGAATAATTAATTTACTAAAATTTGTAAATGAAGTTTTTTAGACATTTTGTCCATTAAAAAATCGTATTTTTATATATTTTATAAAGATTTATGAGAAAAAAATCGATTTTATGCATGACAGCAAGAAATAATTTATTGAATCTGATTGGAAATAAATCATATACTCCAAGTGGAGTTTTCACTAGAGGCTTCCCCGAATAGAAAATGTTAACGTAAAAGAATAAAGGCCGCGGTAGCCAGGTTGGTAGAGTACCAAGTTTCTGTAGGATTGGACGTCCAAATCTCGTTCTCCACAATAATGTCGTTAAAACTGTCTGGATTTAAAGTCCTAAGGTTACGCTGTATTGAAGTTAAGAGAATGTCAAGTGCTCGAATTTGACTGTGACTCAAAATTAATGTGGTTCGTAGCCAATAGCTCTTGTGTTGTTCCTACTGCGATGTTTACAATCAATCCAGCACAGATAACGTATTTGCCCGATGCTAGCGCCACTCTTTTTTACCAATAAAAATTTTAATGCGAAATTTCGTAACCGTATTCTAGGCCATATATAAGGTACCAAACTTGTCAAATGATTACAGAATTTGGTATCCACGTGTATACTGCTTCTAAGACACAATTTATCATTGCTTCAAAAATTGATCTTCCTATTATAAGAAAGTTGGTTTAAAATAATTATATTAAGAGAAGTTAAAAGTTAAAAAAAAAAAAAAAAAAGAGCAAATTGTTCAATGTAAAGTTTTCAAAGATCAGATTTAGATACCAAAGACGTTAACTTTTTAAAAAAATAATAAAATTATTCGATTAAATAATCGAATCAAAGCAAACGATAAAATATTGAAGTGGACAATAATATTCGTTTCAGATGTTAAAGTTAAAACGAACGGTAAAAATATTAAATTGAATATATTTTAAGCTAAATGTAATTATTGCTGCTGTAAAATAAAAATAAATTTTATGTTTTATTTCAACTCAATAAAAAAAAATTAGGATAAATTTTTTGACTTTTTTTTTTTGAAAATTAAGCTCATTGCTGATGAAAGCAGGCATAAAAACATTTTTTTTCAATAAAATTTAAAAAGTAGTCAACTTCGACTTTGTGTTTAACAATAACACCTTTTGTTGGCTAACAATTCATTTGCTAAATAACAAGGGGTTGCGGTTTTTTTTACCTACCAGGAAACTGTCGAGTTAATTGTCGTTCTCCCTCCTAATTTTTAAATAATTTATTTTATTACACAGAGACAGGTTTCATTTTCCCTCCTAATTCCTAGTATTTAATTCATCTACGTAGTTAGAATCCTATTCGTTATTAAGCGTGCTGAACCATATGCGGTTGGCACTAATATTGAAAATAGGTAAATATTGCTGGCTTTAGATGGGTTGCCAAATTCGGTAACCGAAAACATTCAATATCGGGACATTGCAAAGAAAAAAAAAAAAAAAAGAAAGTCGCCAAGCGCCATGTTAAGTAAAAACTGTACCAAATGTTGAAATTAAGAAAATTGAAATAAAGTTGAAAAAATTAAAACACAATAAATTAAACAGAAATATCAATATTTTTTTGGGTTAACTATGTTCATAAGTTTCAGAAAATGAGCATAACATAAAGTCATTGACTTTTCAAGTACTTCATAATGAAGACCAAGACATATAATTAGAGTATAATAAATGAACAATAATTAACCAATGGCTTGAAATAAAATAGTAAAAGAGCAAAAAATATCTCTAAATAAGCACGAAGAAATACTTACCACATGATTTTTGTTTTTCGGGAAAACCCTACAGTAAGATCTAATTTTAAATCATAAATTAGTGACTATCAGAGTGGGTATCTGGTATCACGCAAATATTGCTTAGATCCAAGATATGAGATATTTAACACGTGTGATATTGATGACTTTCGTGCCAGAGTATCATTTCTATTGATTTATTGATACTTTGAGACACGCAAGAGATATATTAAGAACAAGATCCAAAACTCCTGGAATATGCTGTGAGACACATGACTGTACTGACCGAAAATAGATACTCCATACTCCAAAAATAAAGAAATATATTTGAGCAAAATTAGGAATTTTTAAAAATACTTATGCTCATTTGAATTAAGTTGTAGATAGCAGTATAAGATGTTTCCATGCATAGTTCGTTTCTCGTACTATGCTATATAAAATAATACTAAGTATTTGTGTAATATTTAGCCTACGTTGCAAAATATTTTTCAGCAATCAATAGTGGCTACAGTTGGCGACGTTATGAACGGTATATATTGCACCAAATATTTAACTTCACTTAACAGAAAGCGAGAGGAAAATCACGAATTGAATATGGATAAATTATTAGCCACCCAAAGGGCTATTGTTTTAATTAAACCAAAAAAAAAATGTCGTTCAAGACCACTTTTTAAAAATTCATCTTGTTTTTGCGTATATTTTTGATGTTTGCTTTCACCAGTAACGAACTTAATTTTCAAAAATACGTCAAATTAAATTTCTTCTGAATTTTTTTATTGGATTGCAATAAAATATATGCAAAATATGACTGATACCTACTTTCACCACTAATGAACTCAATTTTCAAAAATACGTAATAAATTTCCCTAACCTTTTTATTGGATTGAAATAAAACAAATATAAAAATTAAGTATTTTATTTACTTATCGATTTATGTATTACATTAAATCAGACGTAAATTGGAATCAAGATGAAAAAAAATGACTGAAAATTTCAGAATTTTAAGACAGCTGTGAGGCAGCCATTTTTTTAGTCACCTATGGGGCTATTGTTTTAGGTGGATCACTTTTGACGTACCAGAGGATTTTTCAATTTTTTTTTTATCGTTTGCTTCAATTTTAATTACATTTAGCTTAAATATATTCAATTTAATAATTTATCGTTTCCTTTAATTTTAATATCGGAAAAAGTTTACTATTGTTAATTTTTCGATATTTCATCGTGTACAGGAATTCTTATATTTAAATGAATAATTTAATTATGTAAAAAAAAGATGAGTGCCTTGGGTGGCTAAATCTATTTTTTGCAAAACTTTGCATAGAACTCTTTAAATGTTTTTTTTCCCCAACTTTCTTTTATTTATTATTTTGTTTTTTTTTTGTTATTTATTCAATTAATTGTTAATATCAAATTAAATTTTTTCGCAACTGTAATGAATAGAAATATTGCTAAAAATTGTAATTCAAAATTATACCTTTGCCGTGTGCCAGGTTACGTTATTGTAGAATTCAGGAAGAATGTGAAGAAGTCGCAAAATAAAACATTGAAAACGAACTCTCGAATGAATTTATTTGTGCAGCTTACCTTTAACCATGGAATAGGATCTTTAGTCTACTCTAAACTTTTGACTTTGCAGCGACTCTCTTCTACAACAACGTTAGAAGTTAAAAGACCTTACTCAACCAGCCCGATGAGAAATCTTTTCGGCCTGATTGGTAGGACCATCAACTTCGGACCTCTTGGACCAAGGTTCGAAACAACGCTACCGAATCAGGGTCGACAACTCTCTCCCCCTCCACTAGCGGCCGAAACTTTAAAGCTCTCGCGTCTACCAGTCATTTTGATTGATTGGTTGTTCATTAACGTCGCATATAGAAGCAACACGATGATTATTGTCGACTCATCTTGTGATATCAAATCACGTTCAAGTAACGAGGCCGACACCCTGAAGATGGCTTTTTTCTTTCCAAACCCCTACACCACTCAAACGGGAGGATTCAGGGCACTGGCATAATTAACATGCATCAGTCTCCTACATGGCCGGTCTTTAATGGCATCAGTTCTCGAGCCCACGACTCGGCGAAAACAACGCCAGCCGCTGGTCTACGACCATGACCACTTAGTTACCTCGGCCAAGATGAAGTACAAACTACGCCCACTAACACGGGGAATAAACGAAGTTTCTAGACGGAGGAAGAGGGGGGGGGAGAGATTCATAGCTCACGCTAACAGAAGCTTATACATATCCCTTCATGTTCAAACTGATAAAATATTCCCATTTTCACACGCTATTTATTTAGCTGTCCTCTGAATTGGACGATGGAATAAAATGAATCAATTGTTTAGAGTTAAATTTAATAAACTAGCATTTGGTTTAAATGAGCGTCTTCATTTATTGTCTTCTCATTTAAAGTTGATTTATTCTAATTTATGATTAAGCAGATTCTCACACGTAGTTTAATTCAAGTTACATGTGATCATGTCCATGTATTGTTAAATCTTATTTGCCAGAAGTTCAAGTTATGCTAATGTTAATTATTCATTAAAGTTAAGACTGGGACAAAATCTCCGCATCAATACAGAGTTTTACCGAGCTAGGTAAAAAAAAAAATCGAGTGGTAGGAGTTATATTCTCAATGTAGGAGCAGTTAGGAAAATAGTGTTTGTAAATTTTTTCGTAATATCTGTGAGAAAAAAAATGGTAAGATAAATTTTAGATCAATTTACTGGGTTTATCATTCTATTTT
Source organism: Nephila pilipes (assembly GCA_019974015.1). Lineage (NCBI taxonomy): Eukaryota > Metazoa > Arthropoda > Arachnida > Araneae > Nephilidae > Nephila > Nephila pilipes. The sequence goes on along the minus strand of BMAW01040252.1, from coordinate 23,690 downwards.
ATATATTTTGAAAAATGTAGACGAAATTCGAACGGAGATATATTTCAGAAAATAAAAAGTAAATAAATATGATTTCATAAGCGCTTAACGCTTCTTCAATTTAACACAAGATTTTTCGATTGTATTAATATCTTCAATTGCGAATATACATACATTTTCCGAACCAGGGCCAATATTCTTTAAATAATAGTTTAGAAAATAACAAATTTTCTGTGATTAATGTTTTTAAAAATAAATTTTAATATTATTCTATCAATTAAAGTCTTAATCTCGAAAATATATAACTTTTATTTAATTTTTGGATTGCAAGAATTCTAGATTACTCTGAATTTTCTTGCATAATCCCGCAAAGACATAAATTGCAAAGTTATAATAAAGCGTTGCTCATTTTTATCCAATTATTTTAAGTTATGTTGCAAAAATTAAGAGAAAAATAATTAATGATTAATTAATATGAAACAAGATTTAAGAATAAATTAATATTTATTTTGTTTATATGCGATTAAACATTTCTCTAAAGCTCTCTATTAAGCAAAACAAAAATCGAACTGGAAGATGCGATTTAGGAGAAGGATTATGGAAATAAAGCATTTATAATTGTTTTTCGGCAGATGCACGGATTAATTGTATTAAAAACTCGATAATTAATAGAATAAACAGAGAAAAGATGATAAAATTGTATACATTCATACAACATACATAGGCAAAACAGTTATTTTATAATTTTATGCTCAATGGTTAAAAAAAAATTATTTCAAAAATAAAATCTTCAGAGTCAATCTAGAACTTTGATGATAAAATAATGAATTCTTCAAAAGTATTCTAAAAGCGAATATCTGTCACTAAATATCAAACTTTTAAAGATACAAAAAAGAAATTTCTGAATTCTAAAACAAAGATACTTGATCAGATGTGTGAATAATTAATGTAACTCATTCTTTTAAAACAACGTTTTGTGTCTTTTTATTAAATACTTATTTAGTAAATAAAATGTTAATGAAAAAGAAACAAAAAGATATTTTACTTTAGAAGTAACCAAAATTTATTTTAAAAGAATGTTTCGAATATTATAACTGCTAACAAAAGTTAAAAATACCTTCATTAAATTTTAGTATGAATTCTGGTTAAAATAGCAGTTTTATTTTTAATATTTTTTGATAGAATTAAAATATTTTATTTTGAACTTTTCTTTTTTAATACAAATGAGGAAAATCGGGAAATTTGATACATTTAAATGAAAAAAAAATTAATTAAAGTCCCCGAGTGGAAATTCATTGTACAAAAATGTGCAAGAATTTCTCAGTAATTTAATTTGAAATCAATGAAAAACTCTTCATCAAATTGTGAGGTGTAAAATGTAAAACAAGGCCTAACAAAATCAAAACATCTCAATAAATAATTATAGAAACGACAAAGCGAAAGAAGCGGGTCTCTGATTTGAAGGTCAAAAAGCGGAAGTTGGTCATCGAAACTGATATTATTTCAATGCAGGAAAAATGGTATGAAGCAAGGTTACTGATAAATGAATTAGTACGTAAATTATTTCTGAAGAGAGGGGCATTTTTCTTTCTATCCTGGATTCTATACGTATTTATCGAGGCGTTTTACTAATATTATATATATATATATATATTCGTGTGTATGCTGATAATTTTTGGAGGTTTTTCTAAGCTAAATTACGGTTATCGGCTGTTATACGAATTCTCTAATTCGTAAAAAGTAGGTATTTTTCCGTTAGCCGCACGCAAGCGATAAATTGTCAAACAGAGCACGATTTTAGCTCTAAGTTCATGAGAAAATAATTCGATATGAAATGTTTCATTCGTTTTATGAAAATGGAAATGGTCATCTCCGATTCTGGAACCATTGCGAACACTAGAACCACTCAACCTCTCTATCGCGACTCTCAATCTGAGTTTATATATTTCCTAACTCTCCTGCTTCACTTCATTTCTACCTGCCTTCGATTTACATATTCCCGTTTCATTTTTGATTGGGCAAATATTGTTTAGCAAAAGCAATCAATCTTAATTAAAAGTCCCCAAAGTTAGTGAAGAGAAAACCGCGAATAGCCCAACGTCACAGCCTCAGCCATCAATGTACCTAAGTTTATAACACTGCAAAACTAATATGTCTTTTAACTAATAGATTAAAGCCTGAAATAAAATGATTCCGTATCTTCAAGAATTTTCATATGTATATATTTGATTAGCTTGCAAAATAGAGGGCTAATATTATAAAATCTCTTAAGAATTCATTAGACTCGTTAATTTAAAAATCTAAGTTTTTCCCTTAATTATTTTCTAGAATTTAGCAAAACTCATTAATAATTTAGATAACAGGATACTATTTTTTGTTCTTGCAGTAATTTCAATATTGTACATTTAAGAAATATAACTAATTTCAGACTAGAAGTAAATTCATCATAAGATAATTTTACAACAATTTATAGTTTATCGATAACCGCTGAAACCAAAATAAATTTCATAACATAAATAATAAAAGAACGTAAATATTTTATGAAATATTTATGGGAAAAAAAATTCACAATAATGCTCTATTTTTATAAACTTTGCAATCTGTTTTATTTTCAAACTTAATTATTTGTACAAACTTGATCATTATGTAAGGCTGAAAAGAAAACCTCATTTAACTTCTTGAAATACAGTGGCTTAACCAACTTTTGAAACACACGAACACCGTTCAATTGATTTAATTGAAAATGCAATTGTTTATCCAGTAATTAAAATGCAAAGTGAAGATAATAACAATTGTTTATTAAGTGTTTTAAAATTTTTCCCGATTCGCTGCTCGAACGAAAGAAAATATTGAGAAAAGTATATTACTGAAACAACAGTGCCATAATTATTGTTGCACAGTAGGTTAAAGAAATTCTTTTTGACTGAGCTTTCAGTTTTAGTATTTTTTTTTTTTCATTGTATGATACTTATTGAATCGATATTCCCTTTATTTTACCTACCTATGGAATGAATGAAAAACAATTTTCCCCATTGACTTACATTTGAATATCAATATTTATATACTCTAGGAAAATGTGATACTCGTTCATAAATACTAGTAAAAAGAGGCTTATCTAAAACAAACTAAAACTCTTTTACTAAATTCAGTTTTTCATGAATCCGTTAGATAAAACTCTCAACTGGCATGCATAAATGGAAAAAGGAAAAACGTATTGCTTGACTACTTACTGTTACAAAAAATTGTCCTGTGGGTCTTGGGTGAAAACAATCTAACCAGGAGGATAATGAAAACTGACGCTTTATACACAAATATTGAAGGAATAACGAAGCACAAGTAGCAGAACTTATACAGGTTAGCAACACAAGAAAAACACAACACTTGCACAAATAAGCAACCTGCTTACTAATTTGCGCTACGGACAAATTCCTGAAGTATTACTTTACACTTCAACGGTAGACTGCTTCATCTCGGAATCTCCGCGTATTACTAGATATTACGGCCAGGTATGACATCATAAACCAAATTCCCAAAAAATTCATAACTTCTCTTCTAAGGCAGATATCGGGAAAATTCGAGCATTTTCAATAACTTTTATTTTGACGCCCAGTCGCCAAACTGGTCGCCAAATTTGTTACCTAGATTCCTTACCCATCCGGTATCCAGCAACATTTCTGTTTTTTTTTTTTTTTTTTTCAATAAAAAGAGTAATATAGTAGTGAAGCGTCATTGGAGATTCGTAACACTGCACCCCACTACAAAGACTCTAACGTCCCGGCAATTTCATTTCAAACAACTATGATCAGTTGTCTGGCATAGAACTGAACAATTAATGTAAACCACTTTCGGCTTGGCGTTGTGTGATCTCGAAAGGCAACATTATGGTCTTTCCATGTTCTTTTCTTAGCTTATGGTCCTTCCATGTTCTGTTACAGCTTCGAACTCCGGCCACTGCTTCAGTCCGGGTTATATATCCAGATCTGATTAACCAACTGAAAACTGTGACCTGTAGTTCTGGAGTTGTAATGAGTCTTTATTGGTTCATTCCAGATTTTGCACTGATGTACAGAATTCATTGGCCGAGAGAAATAAACTCTGCGAATTATCTTCAGATCATATATCCCGTTAATTCTTAACCTTAAGACTATCATACAAATAGTACTTAATGAAATAAAGGCATCCACAAACGGGGAACATTTTCCCAAATTTTTAAATACACACTAGCACCACACTCACCCTTATTACAAACACAGAAATCGACGAGCAGGTCTTCAACTTAACAAATTATTCCATATCCACACAATAGCCTCAAAACATATTACATCCAACAGAACTAATTACATAAGTGAAGAATTAAGAAACCTTTTCAAAGAGAAAAATAACGCTAGAAGATATTGGTAATTTACGAGATCCCGACGGATAAAAATACTTTTCTTTTGATCTTATTTTGGATATTAAAAGTCCACCATTCCACATGAAAAAACCCGAGGAGATACTCTGCTTATGCTGAGGACGGTTCCCTTAGGAAAATGATCAAAGCTCTTCGTAAGAAGAGAACCCCAATTTCCGCCCCTAAAAGCCAAGTCAGTATTGCACTCTCAGATTCAGAAAGAGCAAACATTCTCGCAAAAACTCTCGAAAACCAATTCAAACTAAATGAAATTAAAAATCCTAAACATAACAAATAAACCATATCGTTTCTCAATAATCTTGCAAAAAAAAAAAAAAATTAATTCCCATATACCCCTCCTCCTCAAATCTTCTGAAATTCTTAAATACACGAAGAAAATTAAAATAAAAATAACCCTAGGAAGAGAATGTATTACCCCAAAAAATGATAAAGCAACTGTCATTCAAAAATATTTTTGAGATTACTCACATCATTAAGAATATTATCAATATAAGTTATTTTCCTTAGTCATGGAAAATTGCATCAGTTATTCTCATCATTAAACCAGGGAAAGATTCTTTCCTTCTAGATAGTTACCGCCCTATTTCCTTCTTCTAAATTCTCAGAAAACTAGCTGAAAAAATTGCTTCACACAAATTAAACGATCCTCCAAGAGAAAATAATTTTATCCATAAACAACATTGTATTAGTGAAAAAGTCTCCACCACGCACCTGCTTCTGAGTGTCGAATTAATGATAGATTTTCTTGATATACAAAAGGCTTCGACAGAGTGGGTATGATGGGTTTATCTCTAAACTCTCTCTCTGATAAAAATAAACCCTCCTCCCCTCAAATCCTCAAACTGACAAATTCCAAGCTAGAATAACTAACATTCCTTTTCTGTATGGGTTAACAACATCTATGCAGATATTAAGAACAACTCCTCAGGAGTTGGTTCAGAGCTTAATCCTTGTTCTCGAAACCTCTTCTCAATTCTTAAGAATGATATACCCCACACCGACAACATTATTAAATGCATATATACATACAACACTGCAAGACTGTCCAACACAAAGAATCAAACACTGCACACACACTTAACAGACATTATCCTTGAAAACTGGTTTTCTGAATGGAAAAGCGACTCAAAAAACTGAAGCAGTTATTCTTCTCCAACAACCAAAAAAGAATAAATCCGAAAATCTACATAAATAATCACTTAATACTCTGGTATCAGCACACCAAATATCGCGGTGTAATTTTAGATAAGCGATTCACATTCGAAAATCACATCATACACATTAAAAAGAAATTTACCTCTCGTGTAAAGTTTACCTCTTAATCACTCGGGATCAAAAAAAATGACAAGAAATAACAAGTTGCTTATCTATATTTTGATTCTCCGACCAATTCTTACTCATTCCTACCCAGTTTGACGTTTTATAGGTAAATCTCATTAATAAACTAGAAAGATCACAAAACCATGTTTTAAGACAAATATTAGATGCCAGATTGTTTATTAGAAATGCAGATCGGTACAACTCCATAATTTCCCTACCATAAAATCTGTAATACAAAAAATTGCTATCAAATTCTTTTCAAATATTGCTAATAATCCCCTACAAAATATCACAAAGTTCACTCCTGGCCACAAACTTAATAGAAAGAAACATCCCATTCAACTCTTAAAATATTATATATTAAAATTATTAACGAAGGGAAATCGCACAAGAAATAAAAAGTAAAGTAGGATATAACACGGACACTTTCTGGGAAGGTGGTTGTTTTGGAATCTGTGGAAGCTGTTTTCATTTTCCCTCTGATTCCTTTGCCACTCTGATAAGTTGCAACCGCTTCTGAGGATATCACAAACATAATCACACTCCCTGAACTCTGAGCCGCATATGGAGTGCAACTTCATTCATAACTTCCAAATTCACATTTTCTGAGCATCCAAGCAATTTTCAACTTATATCTTTTTTAAATGCAATTCTTGGCAAGGTAAGGGCTGAAGTCATGCTCCACAATTAAAACTCTTACGGAGATTAAAATCCTACAAAATTAAATGCTCCAGTTAACTCGTCAACTTCTATTCACATGCCGGCCAATTTAATTCGCACTCAAGCAAATGCACGTGCACGTTTAAAATGTGGCTCGAAAATTCTGATGTACTCATTTGGCGAGGAAGCTGTATCATTCGGTCGTCCAAAACGGATATCACAGGGCAATCGCAGAATTCGACTAAAAGGTCTCCTAGATGGAGTCCACCCAGCTACTTCATGGACTTAATGGCTGCTAGTTTACTGGCCTTCACAAAATCCGTTCCTCCGTATGTAATACTCACAAAATTGAACTGAGATTGCTTTCATCTATGATGTTTGACCATCTATGTCAAAGGTTGACTCTTAACCTAGGATGTATGAGTTTTGAGAGCTTAACGGAAAATTATTAGGTTTGATCTCAAGATCAAGATTTTTTCGATTTCGTTGACATTTATTTGAACTTCGCTTTTTACTCCTTGTGAATTTCGTCATTTACTGCCTTGGTCATTCCTTTCACACTTTAGATTTGACTTTTCATTTCTTTTTGCCTTTGCTCCATTCCCTTTTGCACGTTTTAATTTCTGATTTCATTCCTTCGTGGTCAGTTTTCATTTCTTTAATAATATCCATCAAAGTTTGAAGTTGACGCGCCATAGCATTTTCTTGAAGAGAGTCACATTCACTACAGGATCGCACTCCTGGTACAGTTGTTATAAATTTATCCTGTGGGGGTACGACGAAAACAGTTCAACAAGATGGCTAATGAAAAATAATGCTGTATTCGCTAACAATTCAGGAAAAAATGAAGATCAGGTAGCAGAACTTGTATAGATTAGCAGCATAACAGGAAAGCCTCTTTAATACAGGTTAGTGGCGCAACAGAAACGAGAAGCAGCATTTGTACAAATTAGCAACACAAACATAATAAATAGCTAGCAATAACAGTGATACAACACTTTCAATAACGTTCAACTCGTCATCTTACTAGTTCACACTACGGGCACATTTTCAAAGTACTGTTTTGCACTTAAAAGGCAGACTCCAAAGGCAAACTACTTTATCTCTGAATCTTCCATATTTATAAATTTTTTCGACCCGGTAGGACGTTACAGGAAAAATTCCCGAAAAATAAATAACTTTTAATAACAGATGTAGGGAAAATTAGAGCATTTTTGAGAACTATTTTTTCGTTGCAAAATCTGCCAAGCATATAGCCAATTAGCCTGAATGGTATTCAAATTTGTCGCCAAGGTCGGGACTTCCCGGTATCCAACAACACTTCTTTAAATGTTTTAAACAAAAAGAATGTCATTTCAAGGAAGTGTTATTGAAAATACTCAACAATGCACGAGTATGATGTTATTCATGCTCCATTTAATTTTTTGGGATGTGGAGACAAGTTAAACATTCAAATTCTACTATGTTTCCGGGATTTTATGCTATTTTACATTTTTGATAACTTTTCAGTTAATCTCGGTTACATTTTTTATTTACATCATTTGTATCATATAATAAGAAAATTATAGTGACTATATTATAACTATGTCTTAGAATTTTTATTTGTAATATTTCAGATAAGCTAATTTTTCACCATTGCTATTCTTAAAAATTATCCTTAATATGAGTATTCCTCTTATTCAATGCATTATCCCTCAAATCTTATTAAAATATTTTTAAAATAAATAATACATAATTCTGTCAAATTTATATTATTATGATGATGATGATTCCGATGCAATTCTGCAGAATCAAAGAAATTTCGAAATTAAAAACCATTTTCTAACTTCATTAAATTTTTTTGGTGAATTAAGTGGATTAGAGGACTTTAACTTGATATAATTTATAGGTAATTTCACATCCTAAGCCAAAAAATTTAAAAGAAATTTAAAATTTTATTAATTTCAGAATAATTTTTTGTAGAATTTCTTTTTGAATTAATTATTATTCAACGCAAAAAGGATATGACCTTCGATTGATTGATAGTTAACGTCGCACTTAGAAGCAATATGAAAGCTTTTGACGACGGACCTAATAATTTCGAGCCACACTCAAGTGACGAGGACGATACCCGAGCTGGCAAATTACTCTTAATTGCTTATCAAGAATTCACTTGACTGCTTCCCAGTTGAAAAATCGTAAGATTGCAGTAAAAGCAAAATTAAATACTTTGTTTGTAAAATTAATTCCCCCCCCCTTAAAAGTGCATTTATCTAATAATTTAGTACTTTTATCTAATAATTCATTTGATAAAATGTACTGCTGTTATCAAATCTTAGCAAGAAAAAAAAATAGAGATTAAAAATATGTCGCTTTTACGTAAAATTGAATACATTTTACTTAAAAATGACATCTTTGTATTATTCGTATTATTTAATAAGTTTCTGTTTTGAGTAAAGTTATTATTGCGCTGTTGAAAATAATAAATCTGAAATCGATCCTTGGATATTTTGTCGTATAGTATTAAAAGCTCTAATATTTATCACACCGCAGAGACTGAACATTGAAATTGTATAAGTAACTTGAGACTAAAACCCATATAATTGTAGAATTTTATCTAATTATACAATTCAAATCGAAAGTTTTACATAGAATTCACTTAACAGCTTTTAATATAAATATGCGAATGACAGAAAGCTAATTAAATAAAATTCTAGATAAAATTAAAAATAGTTTTGTGCATGTTTTATTTAAGTAATCATAACTTATAAGTTTCATTCCTTGAAAAACTACACATTATAAGAATCTAAATAATGGCAGATAATCAAAAATCATTAAAAAAAAAAAATGTAAGTTTTTCGTAAAATTTTTGAAAACAAAATTTATTTGAATATCTGAATTTAAAAAGCAATCGGGCAACTTTTTTTTTTTTTTTTTATTTTTAAATATAAAAACAAAAATTATTTTTATTCCATTAAAATATTTATAATTTAACCCCATTATTATACTATTGAAAAGTTCAGATTCAATAAGTCTACTTCATTGAATTCAAATCAAAGAGTTTAAATTTTAATTTGTGTAAGCTTTTGAAAGAAAAAGTTAACTGCATATTTTTTGATATTTTCGTTCGGTACGGAGTGAAAATGAAAATTTAAACGAATTTATTATTTTAATAAAAATCTTTTATAGCAAAACATGAATTCTTGACATTACCAGTATTCGATAAAAATATTTGTCAACTACATTATTATAAAGACGAAATAAAATACATGAAGTCGTTTCAATTTACTGATATGACGTAGTAACTGAATCGTAAAAGTTCGATAAATACAATAAAAAAAAAAAAAAAAGAAGAACATATTGCGGTGTTCTCACGAAAAAAAAAAAATTGAGATGACTGGTTAAAACACTAGATATAAATAAACATTTCGATAACAGTCATTTTTTATTCCTATTTAGATACTTTGAAACTTTATTCAAATATATAAATGTTGTTCTTAGCAAAAATATAAATATTATTATCTTGTCAGAGAGATTTACAATAACACTTATACAGATATATTGTAAATTAAATCTGAAAAGAGAGCGAATATAATTAGAATGCTAATACTTTTTATGTTTTCGTGTCTAATTCTAAGTAATGAAAAATGTATTCTATAAATAGGTTCAGATAATCTTCTGATAACCTCTTATCAACGTGTTATGTCATTTACTTCCGATAATAAAAATTAAATATAGAACGAAACGTCATAATATTTGTTCTCCACTCTTTTAAGCCTGAGTATAAACAAGAACCACGAACTTGATTTAAAGAAACATATGGAAGCTATGCCTTGAATAGAATTTAGAAATTTCGAATCTTAATATATATAATTTGACAATTTTCTCCATTTAGCGTATTAAATGTTTAAATAAATATTGCTATAAAGGTTAATTTCATTTCAAAATACTCTTCAATATGTATATAAAATGAGTTGGCGCAAAATGTTTTGGAAATAAAATAAACTAAAAAGAAACATGAAATGTATACATTTTAAATGTAAAAAGCGAATACAATTCTGTGTGTTAAATGTACTCTATAAGTAATGATCAAATTTAGATTTATTTATTAAAATATTTGCAATAAAACACAATTTATGTGACAAATTGTCGTTTATCTGAAATTCTACAAATTCATGTAATATCGTTTACGAATTCAATACTATTTGCTTTCAATATTTATTTAAAAAAAAATATTTATAAATGTATGATTATCAACGCATGTAGGTTTATTAATGCAAAATTCAAGTGTTTTAAACACTTGAATTTTATATAAATATGTAATTATGAAATCATAAATATATAATAGAAATATGTAATTATGCAAAATATAACAGAAACAATATATGCAGGCAAAAAAGCAAAAAAAGTATAAGCATGATCATTTGAATAAAGTTGATACAGTAACAGTTTTATTATTTTAAGGGAAAAAAAAAAAAAAAAAGGGGAACTTCAAAGAAACGATTACTTTTTGGGAAACATTATTTTTCATAGCTATATTTATTATACTTTTGGAAAAAATGTTAACTTCTTTGAAATTTATTTTTATTATATTCTTCGTTAAAAATATTAATTCTCGCTGAATTTCTCTCTCTCATTGCATTATTTCCTACTATTTTATTATATAACAGTTTTTATTTATTAAATTACTTTGCCTCGGAATCTCTAAAACAAAAGATGAAGTCTTAAATAATCCTACCCACACGCACCATTATTCAAGTGAAATCCTAAGCATAATTGAAATTTCAAAATATAAATAATTAAATTATTTTGGAATAATTATGAACATAAAAGGAAACAAAAATAATGTATTTCTTTCTTTATACTGTAGAGATGAAAACAAAAAGAGAAATAATTAGATTATTTATCTTTTTAAAGACATTTTTAAAAAAAATTAATTACAACAGCAAATAATAATAAAGTTGAATTTTTCCGTGAGTGAAGAGAAAAATTTATTTAATGTTTCGTATCTTTCGATATCAAATATTAATTTTCTTACCTCACAAGTTTTTCAATCCGAAAGTTCTTAGAGCACACCAAAAACGATTTATTAATATTCAGAGCTACTTAACAAATTTCTTGAACGAGAAATCAGAAATATACATAAAAAAAATGAAAAGTTAATTTAAAAATATTTGTTTACTATTAAGTGCACTATTATCATAAAGAGAATTTTTGAAAAATTATTAAAATGTTTATAATTTTCTGAGAAATGAAAACCAGTTTCTCAAGCCAAAACCTTCGCAGAATGAAAAACAGATATGAATTTCCTAAGACTTTTTATATCTCCGAGCTCGAAAAGTCATGATTGTGACGTCGCTTTATGATGTCACGGAAATGAACTTCCATCTGATTGGTTGATTCATGGTCAACAAAGTGCCGCGGATGACTGTTTTCCCGCTTTTACAAAATCGTATACCGCTTGTCGGACATGAAAAGAACACAGCTATTGTTCGTTTTCTGACTTTTTCGAAAAATAAAAAAAACAATCGTAAAACGGAACTTAAATTTTATTTCCTGTATGAAATCTCCATTAAAAATTAAATACACAAGCAGTGAGTTTTAATGCAATCAGCTACGCTCAACAAGCATTTTAAAGAAGAATGAAAATATAGTTTTGTTAAATATTTTAAAATATATTTTGTTTTATTAACATAATTTGTTATATATATATTTTGTTTTTAAAACGTATTGTTATTTGTTTTTTTTTTTTTTTTTTAAATGGAAAAAAAAACATGTAATTTATTTCTTAATTGATATTTTGTTACAATTTATGAAAGATATCTGTAAATTTTTTAAATGAATTTTTTAATACAGTCTGACCCGTTATAATGCGGTTTAGAAACAAGCTAATTTACTTTACTCTCAGTTTTACTAAAGGCTCTAATTGATACGCAATCATATGTGACATATTATAGTGTCATAATTCATATTTTTTCTTTCTGTTATTCATATTAATCTTTTATTCGGATTATGTGTCAAGATTTCTTGCTAAGAGCAGCCATTAAAAACTTTTTTCTGTTTTACGTGTTTGAATCACTATTTTTTTTTTGTAGTGAATTGTTTCAATTTGGATAACTTTCATGAAATTATTCATCTCATGGTCAGTGAGATTAGATGTACATTCAACCATTTTGTATCGGTCAAATTTTAAGGGTTATAAAGATCGTTTCTTGCATGAGTGATTTCCGTAATCATTAAAAATAATGTCGAAAGAGTAAAAAAAACCAAAAGTCTTACTTAATCAAAGAAGAAAACGATTTTATCGACCGACTTTGAAAATGGGCAACACAGTGAGAAAATGTCAGAGAACTTGATTTAAGTCTACACCACGTGGATGGTTAAGAAATGACATAATATTGGATTGGTTTCATTAACGTCGCATTGGAAGCAACACGAGGACTATTGGTGACGGAATTTGTAATTTTGAACCTCCGTCATGTGACGAGGTTCAGTTTAGTTTTAATTAACGTCGCACTAGAAGCAACCCTAAGGCTATTGGCAACGAACCTTTTAATTTTGAACCATGGTCAAGTGACGAGGACGACACCTGAGCTGGCACCCTCTCTCCTAACTTCCACACTACGCCAAGGGAGAACTATTGGCCTCGACAGACTTAACGTGCATCAACCCCGGCTATACGGCGGGTCTTTAGTGGTATCAAGGCTCGAACCCATGAACCCGTGATTGGATGAAAACCGCCGGCCGCGGGTCAGTGACCATGTCCACTAGGCTACTGCCACTGGTTTTGAAACGGGATAAATTCCGTTAGTTTGTTGATAAAACTGATAGTGATAAAATGATGGCCAGGAAAAGGATTAGAACAGCGGAAAACACCTACCTTGATACATGTTCGCTCGATTACTTTTTTCGCTGTAACTCCTCAGTTCATTTATCTAGTGATTTAATAACATTGTACACCGATTAAAGAACACAAATACAAAATAATTTAATTTAAATGAAAACTGAGGTAATTATTAATCCTTTTTAAAAGTATCTGTGTTGCTTAAAATATGGTATCAGGATAGGAAACATTTGTATCTTTTTATATCAAAGAATGTAATTTTATTGAAAACTTTGATACTACTTAATCAATAAAGGGTGAAAAAAATGCTTGGAATATGGATAACAGTGAAGAGGTTAGGGAAGAAATTGAAGGTACAATTTTTTTTTAATTTTACATATTTGTACTGTCCTAAGAAAATCGAACAAATAAAATGACATTTATTCATTCAAAGGGAAAACTAACGGATTGTAATGAATAATTTTCATACAGTCATTACTTGATTAGCAATTTTATATGGATATTTTTAATATCCAAATATTTTTTCGTATAATTGTGAATAATTTTAACAAGGGATTTTATTTGAATATTTCGAATAATATTTGTAAATCTATTTACAGGTAATTTATAATTAATCATTCAAATGACTTTCATTCATTTCATTCCTAGTTATGTTGTTGCATTCAGTTATGCCAAATTTTAAGAAACAAAAGGCTTAAGATCTAAATTGGGTGACATTTATTAACCAACCAAGGGTTTATTGTTTGAGTTAACCCAAAAATGTCGTACCTGACTACTTTTCAAAATTTTTGTTTGTGAGTATATTCTTGATGTCTTCTATCACTAGTAACAGACTTAATTTTCAAAAATACGTCATAATAAATTTCTCCTGGATTTATTAGATTGAAATAAAATATATACTATATATGTCTGATACCTGCTTTCACAACAAATGAACTCATTTCTCAAAAATATGTCGTAATAAACTTCCTCAATTTTTTTTTATTGGATTGAAGAGAAATATAAAAAATTATGTATTTTAATTTACTTATTGATTTATGTATACATTAAATCACATGCTAACTGGAATAAAGATATAACTAATAAAAAACATTCGGAATTTTAAGCTGTGAGGCAGCCTTTATTTTATATTTATCAATTTATTATTATTTTGGCATCAGTAATTTCAAACTAGGTCTTTTTGGTTTGTTTTCCTTCTTAGAATGCTTTGTTGTCAAATGATTTTAATATTGATTTACTATTATTAGCTACCTAAGGGGCTATTGTTTTAGGTGGATCAGTTTTGGCGTACCTGATCACTTTTCAATTTTTTATCGTTTCCTTCAATTTTAAATACATTTAGCTTAAATATATTCAATTTAGTAATTTATCATTTCCTTTAATTTTAATATCGGCAAAGTTTACTATTGTTCTTTTCTCGATATTTCATCGTTTACTTTAATTCTTATATTTGAGTAATTTACTAATAATTATGAAAAAGTGCACATTGGGGGGCTAAATCTGTTCTTTGCAAAACTTTGCATAGAACTTTAATTTTTTTAAAAATTAATTTTATTGGCTGAAGAGGTACATTTTAACAAATTCTGTCAGACCTACGTTACATTATGGAACTCTTAGTTTACTGTCGATAAAATTTAAACAAAAAATTATAGTAAAATTTTATTAATATGAAACAACCACTGTTGATCAAGACAGGAAACAATTTAATCGTCAGTTTTTCCTAAGATAAATCTGGAAAACATTTTGTAATCCAAGAAACTATTTTCATCTCTAATAAATATCTTTTTTTAATCATAGTACTTCCAGATTAAAAAAATTAAAGTTTCATTTTTTCCAAATCAAATGTAAAAATGTTATTCTAAGTTATTTACTTAGCCACAACTCTTTATTTAATTTGAAGAAAATTTTCAAAAGAAAATGTTCCAAAGACGCAATATTTTAAGGTAGTATCTTTCGATAGTTTTATAAACAAAGTTTCATAAATTGATATAGAGTATCTTCCATTTCATTTTGATTTCTTTCAAAAAATAGCTTAAAACATCAATTCTAAGAATATGCAATACATATAAGAAACATATGAATTTCACAAACATATCTCAATACGTATTTCGCTGTCATATTTTTGAGAATTTCTCCCTAGGGTAAATATTACTGTATAAAACAACTTAATGATTACGTAAAATTGAAAGAAGCAAAAATTATTTTTCATTGTAAGAGTAGTTTATGAATAGATGCGAAAGTTGCAGATATTTGTTAAGCAACAAAAGATGTTTGCTTTACTACGTGAGGTTCGAGCTATTGTTTTTGATGACTTCATTTTTGTACAGTTTTGTTCCGTTTTATAATTCTACTTTTTTCAACGATCTACTGATTATTCCAGAAAAGCTGAAGTGAAATGAATCTATTTTAATTCTTAATGGCGTGCTTCGAAACTGTCCACAGGAGTTTTAGTGTTTTATATTGTGTAATTTCGTGGACGGAATTTCGCCAATCACAATAACAGCTTCTGCATATATTTTATTGTGTGTATGTGATGGTCGAGTTTAATGGCGCAAGAGGCAAATGTGGCAAAGCTGCCCCAAAATTGTAAAGCTGTGATCTAGACGTTTGAAAGAAGACGAGCAAGTGATGACATTACAACGGCGGAAGAGTCAGACACGGCCATGCCGCGCTACAGTGTAAAGGTATGATCTAGACGTGAAAAATATTTAAGACAAACGAGTGAGGAATAGCATTTTAATGGCGCAACAGCCAAATGTGGCCATGATGCACCAAAACGCTGTGATCGTGACGTGTGAAATAATCGAAAAAAGATAAAAATTACTTGACAAGAAGGGTCAAGTAAAAGAGTGAGTATAAAGGTTATTGGCGCTAGAGCCGGATGAGGCTATGTTGCGCCAAACAAGATTTAACTGTGGTCTAGACGTGAAAAAATTGAAGAGACAAAAATTGGTTGACAAGGAGGAGGATCGAAAATAGAGATGGATCGTAAGGGTAGAAGAAGGATCGATAATAAAGAAGGATTGCTAGGATATGCCGGAGGCGCTTCACCCGTGTTCATTAAACACAGTAAACCCCAAGAGAACGAAAAGTTAGTTTAGTTAGTTAGTTTTTTTATTAACGTCGCACTAGAAGCAACACGAGGGGTATTGGCGACGGACCTCGTAATTTTGAACCACGGTCAAGTGACGAGGACGACACCTGAGCTGGCACCCCCCTCTCCTAACATCCACACCACGCCAACGGGAGGACTTTGAGCCCCGAACAGATTTAACGTGCATCAGCCCCGGCTACACGGCGGGTCTTTGGTGGCCAAGGATCGAACCCGCGACTGAACGAAAACCGCTAGCCGCTATCCACGACCTTGACCACTAGGCTACCGCGGCCTCCAAGAGAACGAAAAAGATCAAGCGGATGCCTCAGCCTTATGAAGCCCACGCTTACTAAGAGAAGGGAAGTTCCTGAGGTCCCCTGATATAATCCCCAGGGACAGGGTGTCTGGCCATATTCTGACATTGGATGCTCAATTTCAGTCGCCTCTTACGACATGCGGATGAGAAATTAAGAGTGACTATTAATTTCACATCATCCAGTCACCGCACGGGTGACGGCTTTTACTGAGCTGCAACTCAGCTGCTTCATGGAGTTCCTTCAAGATAAGTAAAATTAAGACTAATCCCAAAGTATTTTGAAATATCTTCAAAAATGCTATGTTAGTTAGAATTTTTATTAATGGAAATCTAGTGCTACTAAAACCTTTAAGAATTGATTTATATTAACGTGAACTATAAAATAGAACATATAATCCAATTAGCCTCGCCCCAATAGTCTATCAATTCTTAAGGATATCAACTTGTAGAAATAAAAGTTTGAGCCCCACGATTGTGAGAAATCACATATGCCAAGATGAGTGATAACAAATAATTATCTCCCTCTATATTTATACACCTATTTCTTATATCGTTTCAATTTAAATTTACATATTCTTGTAGTGGTTACAGAAACGCTACAAAACTCAAAATCTATCAATATATCAGATAACGATACACAGCTACTTTTTTTAGAAGGTTGATAAAAATTAAGGGAAAAAAACAATGCGTTGACTAAAGATGGGAAATTAAGGGCCTCCGTGTCAAGTGAAATTTACTCAGTGAATGTATCCGAATATTGTATATAAAAAATAACTTCAGCGAAAGAAACTAAAAAAAATTGAAAATTTTTTTCTTTAAA
Organism: Nephila pilipes; assembly: GCA_019974015.1. Classification (NCBI taxonomy): domain Eukaryota; kingdom Metazoa; phylum Arthropoda; class Arachnida; order Araneae; family Nephilidae; genus Nephila; species Nephila pilipes. The sequence goes on along the minus strand of BMAW01040252.1, from coordinate 6,267 downwards.
ATTTATTTATAGTATTAAATATTTTTTCATTTTTGATTTATTAACACCGATGATTTCATCCAATTGGTTAACCAGTTCAAAATGTTATTCGTAAGCATTTAATCTCAAATTGTCTAGATTAGAGGCATTTTCAGGCATGCTTTGCATTAGTAACTTTAAAATTGTGCTTTTGTATACTTAGCCCTATGATAGCCTTAGTAAAAACTACAAAATAATTTAAAATAATTTTAGTATTTAGATAAAATATTAAAAAAGCGGAAACAAATACTTCTCAAAATATTAAATTATATTGTACTCAAATGGGTACCTATGGACTTATAGATACTTATAATGTTGCCTTACATTTTCAATTTTAAAATGAATGAAGTATGAAAAACAATGTTTATGTAACAAATTTAACTCTAATTACTTTAACCAGGAGTCACTTCAATCCAAACAATTACAATTATTCAATCTGATTTACAAATATCTATCAGATTGTCATTATCTTCTATGTCCCTTATGTTTTCCTTCAATCCTATTTCGCTTATATATCAAAACTCTTAATTCAATTCATAACATTTTTAAAACGTTTTAATGTATTTCACTTGGTGTGTGTGTTTCATCAAATTTTCGATCGTTAATTTAACCAACTTCCCATCAAGCTAGAGCTCTGAAATTTTGGGAACCGTTCTTATTTGCCTAATAATGCAATATTTAGATATTTACGAGCAGTTTTAACTAATATTTCAATAATTTTCTTTAATAAACTATGCCACCATATAAAAAGGTTGTTTTTAAAAACGTTGGTTTTTATCTTGAATTATTTATTTTCATCTAATTTACCTAATCACGTTTCATTTTGATTGTAAGGTGTTGCAATAGTATGTCATTCAAATTAACAAAAAGTCCCAAGAGGTTAGTGAAGAGAAAATCACAAATAGCCCAACCTCATTAGTCTTTCGTTGAAACGGCGTCACTCCTGTCTGTGGATTCCTCTTGTGCTCGTCGAGAGATTGACAATAGAATAATCATTGCGAGCGCTCCAAAAGCAGTTGCCCAGAAATTTTTTGATGCATATGAAATACATTAAGCTGAACCATTCGCGAGTTGCTCAACTCGCAGTTGTGTTCGGACCTTTGCAACATATTTCCTTTTCGTCCCGTATTACGGCATTTCATCCGGAACCCTACCCTGTCAAATTTTACATGTTCCAACTTTGATTCCTTCCGTTTTTATTTCTTTTTACATATTCAAACGACGCTATTTCAGTTTCTAAGGTATCCGATAAGGTATCAGTAATTTCGAATATAAATTTTTCTACAAAATAAGTTTTAAAACTTTAAAAACATTTTTCTAAAACAATTATATACATCTCACTTTCAAATGGCATCAGAACTATTCGAAATAATTTTTAAAAAAGTTAAAGGAACTTGGTTCTTGGTTGACGTGAGTGAGTGATTGAATGTAAAGTTTATTGGCGCAAGAGCCAGATATGGCTATGCTGCGCCAAACAAGATTAAACTGCGGTCTAGACGTGATGTTGAAAAACAGATAAGTGATTGACAAGGAGGGTCGAAAATAGAGAAGGATTGCCAGGGTATCCCGGGAGTGAGTCACCCGTGTTTACCAAAGACAATAAACCCATGGGAAAAGATCACTAAGGTGCCTCGGGGTCTTGGTCGACGACTTACGACCTTTTGTTTTTCTGCCATTTTTAAACTATGATAACGCATGCGTTTCATAATACAGTACAACCTTTATTCGGAAAATTATTTAAGCAGTCTTCCTCCAAATGGGTACATTGGTCTGAAGACAAGTAAACAAAATCTTTTAATTTTACTTGCATTTTAAAAAGATACCCAATTGGATACCTTGGTTCTGAAGAGGTTAGATGGCTTGCAGGTTAAAAAATAACATGTGTAAACACATCATTCAAGAGACGGATTAGTTCTTCAGATTCACATCTGTATTTGAAAAGCTAAAATTAGAACTATTCAAGTACTCAGAAAACGAAAATCTGAACAAGAGTTGGTTTTTAGTTTAGTTTTTTTACTTTAGTTTATATTGACGTCGCACTAGAAGCAGCACGAGGGCTATTGGCGACAGACCTCGTAATTTTGAACCTCGGTCAAGTGACGAGGACGACATCTGGTCACGGCAGGTCTTTGGCGGCCAAGGATCGAACCCGCGACTGAACGAAAACCGCCGGCCACGAATCCGAAATCATGACCACTAGGCTACCACGGCCACGAACGAGAGTTGGAGTTGTGAAATTGCTGTGAGATGTCAGAAGTTATTATATACATGAGTCAGCTATTACAATCTTATACTCTCGCGTCCCCCCCCCCCAAAAAAAAAAAACATTTGTGATATTCAGAAATATTGGATTTATAGTCCATTGTCAGTGAATAAGTTTTCTACAAATAATATTGGTGCAAAATGAATTCACATTAACTCTTCAGTTTTATTATAAGATTCCCAATATTTAAGATTAATAAGGTTAGTAATTTTGATATTTCTACACGAAATAGTAAGATTTCAAATAATAAGCATTTTTATGAAAAGACAAATCTTACAAATAATTGTTGGACATTACATTTAATTCAACAAGAAGGTTTTTGAGCTTAGAGTATTAGCGTAGTAATGGGGGGGGGGGGATATGGCGTTTGTAACTCCTATGGATTGTTGTATACTGAAATTTTAAAACTGATTTTTTTAAAAATTTTCAGAAAAAATTAATATTTGAAGTCCCGTACACCACAAAACATTTTTCCTATTCAAAATCAGCAATAAAGTTTGAAATTAATTTTGAGTTACAAGTTGAAATGGCCCTCTATGAAATTACATATTACAAGCCCCTCTATGAAAAATTTCTCGCTAAGTCCCTGACTTAAGATATAAATTTTAAGATCCTTAACATTATCTTATATTAAATTCTAGATAAATTAATACCTCCTTATTGCTTATTAAGTTACAAAGTCATATGCAGAGACCTTCTTTAAAATGATTCCGCCATTCTTGTATAAAGCATCCTTTTCGGATGATTCAGGCACTAAAGGGAGAGAGAATCTAAGTGATAACAAAGAAAATTTTAGACCTCTATGAAGGATTAAAATGGTACAGAAATGCTAGAGTCCTACAGTCATAATGGAAAGGATCAATTTATTTTTCTTGTACTTTCTCAGGAGCTTAAGAGATTCCTCGAGGGAAAACATAAAAACAAAAGAACAAACGGAAGTAAAATGTGTAGTTCTTATAATTCATGAAATCTACAATTCTTTAATTTAACATCTTAGTTAATAGCTAAACATTAGTCCTATATCAAGCCATTTAATAGGGTATTTTTTTTTATCTTGATTGTTTTAAAATAATAATTATTAAATTCCCAGGGCTGCGAGGGAGTTGCAAGCTCTTTTACAGAATCACTGTATATGTAATTAAAATATATGTTCCAGAAGAGTTTTTTTCATCGATTCTCTATTTATTCTTCCTTATTAAAAAGGAATCAATAATAAAATGCTTTGACTATACTTTATAAAAATCAAAGCATTATATGTTCTTTACCAGTATTAATAATTGGTAATACTGAAATTAATTTTTAATATTGATACCAAATAATTATTCGTAATTGAATATATATTATAATAAAAATTATACAAAACTTTTCACGCTCCTAAATTGTAATTAAATTAAAATAATTAAATATCAAGTTTAACTATTAACAAAAAAAAAATTGGTTTTCTTAAAACGGCCTGGCTGACAATTAAAATGATCTTCATGTATTGCTATCATCATTATTCTATTGAAAGAAATGATTTCAAATGCTTGTACATTACATACATATTAACTTAGAAATAATGGGAATAAAAAACCAAGTGTACAATTTTTTCGTTGTTGCTTCATGTTAAACTGCAACTTCTTAAAGTATTCAATGTTAGAAAAGATTCATACTCTTATTACAATATACAATTATTTGTTTTAATACAATATGCAAATCATTCCACATGTTATGCATAATATGATTCATATCCAATTATTATGAATTGTTTATTAACGTCTCACTTAGAAGCAACACAAGAATTATTGGCACCGGACCTCGTAGTCTTAAACCTCAATCAAGTGATGAATACATATCTCATCTTTAAGTTTCCACACCTCGTCAACGAAAGGATTTGGAGCTTCGATAGATATAACGTGCATAAGTTTTCTCTACAGGTCATGTCTGTCTACAGGTCATGTCTCTACAGGTTAAGTCTGTTTGAGGGTCATGCTCAAAAATTCGTGGCCGGTGTGCTTTAGTCGAGACGAGTCCTGATATCACTAAAGTTCGCCGTGTGACGAGGCTGATGCACGTTATTTGGCAAGAGTCAGATGTGGCTGTACTGTGCCAAACAAGATTTAACAGTGGTCTAGACGTGAAAATATTGAAGAAAAGACAAAAATTGGTTGGCAAGAAGGAGGGTCAAAAATAGAGAAGGACCGCTAGGGTAACCCAGGGGTGCCTCACCCGTGTTTACCAAAGACAGCAAACTCCACAGGAAAGAAAAAGATCACTAGAGTGCCTCAGGGTCATGATGCCCATACTTAACCGAAGGCAAGTACCTGAGGTCCCTTGATATAATCCCCAGGGGCAGGGTGCCCGGCTATACCCCCAGACGCTGGGTACTTATTTTAGTCGCTTTTTACGCCATACATGTGCTGCAGAGGGACTATTCTGTCATTCCAGGTCACCTCACAGGTCGAGATGAGACAGACTTTATTCAAAAGGCTCATACATTTTTTGAATAACCAGTTTCAACTTTATTTTGGCTATGTAGATTAGTTTAGTTTAGTTTTTTATTAACGTCGCACTAGAAGCAACACGAGGGCTATTTGGCTATGTAGAAGTAAATAAAAATAAAGCTACCCTTCACCTTATGTCGGAATTAGCGTAACGAATTCACAAGGGATGGGGTTTAATTATATTGTTCTAGTTCAACATAAATGCGTTACAGTAATCTTAGGTAAGAGTATTCTAGCTGTATTTTAATGTACAGGCAGTGAGTGGTTTTTACTTTTACACAAATGCATATTTGCATGCGAATGAAGTTTTTTACGTAAATCAAATAATGAAGGTAAAACTACTATTACTCCATATCATTGTCAACTGCAAGGCCAATTATGAATGAAGAGATACAAGGAAATATTCTGGAATGAAATGTAAAAAAAAAGAGAGAGAGAGAGAGAAATTTCAGTAGATGAGATATTCATAGTTTTTCCTCGTTTGGAGTGAGTGATGGTGAAGTTTAATGGTGCAACATCCAGATAAGGTTATGCTGTAACAAACAAGCCGTAGTTGTGATCTAGACATCTGAAGATGAAAAAAGGAAAAAAACTGGTTGAACAAGAAGGATGGTCGAAAATAGAGAAAAATCACTGGGCCTTCGCACGGGCACGTCAACTGTGTTTACTAAAGACAGTAAACCCATGAGAAAGAAAAACTTTGGAGTTTATTCCTGTACCTATACTTAAAGAATACTTATTATTCCTACCAGAAAGTCCCTGAGGGTTTTCTTGTTAGGAATAATAATCTAAATAAAACTAAAAATACATGTCATGGTTAGGTTTGAGACAATAATGAGATTCAAAAACATTTAAAGTATTTACAATATAATGAACTGGATTTTAATGATTACAAGTAATAATAACTGTTCGAAAATTTGTAAGAAGCATTTTATTGCGGTTGAGAAGTTTGAAGCAAGCTTATTAAAATTTTTAATGCTGGTTTAGTGCTGAAAGATGCCCTAAATAAATGAAAGTAACTTATACTGAGGAGCGAGATTTGGTTTGTGAAAAATTAAAAGCCGTTCGAGTGATTTTAATCAAAACTTTTTTTGGGTGTTATCTGAGAAATTAAAATATTAGTCATATTGTTACACTTAAGTGCTTTCTTCGAACTTTAATATGTGTATTGAAATGAATCTTTTCTTATCTGTGAAATTTATGAGAGAAAAAAGTATGTATCATAAAACTAAAATAAAAAAAAATCAAAATTATAAAAAAAAAAAACATCCAAGGTAATTGTTTTAGAAAAAAACGAAATAATTTTTTTAAAAAATAGAATAAATATAACGAATTCGATAACCTTTTAAATGATATCTGTGAATTTGTAAGGAAAATTTGGTTAGTGAATAAAAATTCTAAATGAAGTACTTTCAAATAAGCGTAAAAAAAAAAAGAAAAACTGAGTAATCTCGTAGCATTAAAACGGGGAAGACAATTCTTACGTTATGAAAAGTATATAAA
>BMAW01040235.1:228763-240226 GCA_019974015.1 Nephila pilipes | reverse complement strand
TATATATAATGTATATATATATAATGTATATATATATGTGTGTGTGTAATATAATATATATGTATGTTTTTTTGTGGGTGTATGTGCGTATAAAAATATATGCTTAGAGTAAAATCTAAAAAATTAAATCTCGTGCATACTTATAAAATAAATTTTCTCTATTTAAGAAATTCTGATTCCAAATCATTTAAAAAAGAAAGAAAAAGTTGAGCGAGCAGTTTTCAAAATAAGAATCATCCTTCTCATGGGTATTACTTCTAAAGTGTCCATTTAGTACTTAAGATAAATCGGCTTCCGTATTCACATTGCGAAGAGGCACCATGGTGAATCTTACATCTGTGTAAGAAAGACAAACATTCTTTTGAGAATGACTAAAAGTGGTGATGCGTGATGTATTAAGGGAATACTTTCTGGAGTGATTCGTCATGTCTCCTTTTCAAACTAAAATATGAGCTTCAATCTTTCCTATTTTTCATTCCCTTTTAAACTTGAATTTAAACAGTGGTGTAGTATTTAGAAAGAAGTACCTTGCCGTTTCTAATGGGGTTTATAGGAGCGCTTTTTTATTGTAATTTCTTTATGGAATCTTTATAAAAGAAATTCCTTCTAACCGTAAAAACCTGATGCACTTTTATGCCTTTGAGAATTGTTTGAATTAGAACTATGTTGCAATTTTATTACTATGTTTTATTATTATGTTGCAATTAAAATTTTGATTTTAGAAGAATAATTTCTTGTATTTTAAGATCATAAGTGTCCGCTCCCGAACATAATTTTCATTCGTGTTTATTTTCCCTATTCGAGGTACGATAGCTTGAATGAACACTGTATTTTCTATTCTTTCATTGACCTGTCCCTTATAAACTTCAAAGTAATGTTTTGTTACATAATTTACTTTAGTAATAAACAATATTCTAGTATTTACAAATAAAAAGAATTAAAATGTTAGATATTGATAATAAATCTGTAATTAAGCTTTAAAGGCACTTATAAAAATTTATAGCAAGGTTTTCAAAAGATCATCGTAACGTTTTTGATTCATCATAATTTCAGTGAGCATCTGTTATCGAATAATCTGTTCTTATAATTTAGATATGCAAAGAAGAAAAAAAAAAGCCAAGTGCTTCCTTTAGATACATTTCAAAATACAAATGTCGAGTATCATTTATCAAAAAAAAAATTACTTTTATTTAAAAATTATTATACGTATTATATTATAATATAAAATTATTATACAAATTTTATTAAAATGATTTAATTATTATTAAAAACTATTATGTATAATATTCATTATATATAATTATAATTTTATATTAAATTATATATACATACAGAGTAGCCGTAATTAAACTGAGTGCTCATAATGTTTTGTAGCGCGATCTAATTGCGAGAACTACGCCAAATGTAGTTAAAAAAATTAAATAGAAAGGGGACGAAGAATTCTGTGAAAAAAGTAGTTCCTAAAATTACCTCTAGGTTAATATATACCGCAGTGTAATTCAAATAGAAGTTTATTTTAAAAAAGCAGAATCAACACTGAAATAAAATGACATTTTATTTATTACCTTTGACAATTTCGTTCAAGTCCAATATGGCAACAGCTTTTATAAGCGAAAAATTTAGATAAACACTGTTAGGGTCTCTTTAATTGCAATTCCATTTAATGAATCTCAAAAAAAGCATCAGCTGCACCAGAAATATATTTAAATTTCATGTTACGTCATTTGGCACAGTGCCATCACCTTGGGCTTTAAAAGGCAATTTGTTTCTTTCCGAAACAATTGGATTGAAAGTTACGTGTAATAATGTCCTATTTAGTCAATTGCACTTTACTTGCGAAATTCCTTTACTTCAACCATTGTAACGAGTGAGCTTCGAACTTTTAAAAAGCACAAGAAATACCTAAAGGTAACAATCCTGTGTCACTTATTGGTTTCAAAGTAATGGTTGTGAGGTTTGAGAAAAGGTTCTCTGAAGTTTCAATCAGACAGGGAACGAAAACCTTTTCCACAGAATACAATCAAAGAAGTAGCATCAGCGATTGTCGACAGAGCACAAGAAAAAAAAGTTGCTGCCTACTATGTTGAAGAATGACATATCACGAACTGTACGGGAAATCACTGTAGACGTGTCACTTTCTGATGTTGTGCACATAATGCAATATATGGTCCACAAAAACTGTGGCCACATTGAACCTAATTTTAATGTGCTAAATAAATGTTAGTTTCATTACATTCTTGGGTTTTGCAATTTTTAAAATTCTATTTCTATTACGCAGTGCATATATTCCTCCAACGGTAACTTTTGGAACTAATTGTATTTTACGGAGTCATTCCTTCCCTGTCTTGTGTATTTTTCCTTCTAAATTTGGCACAATTCTCTCAATTAGATCGCTCTAAAAGCATTTAACTAGCACTGTCAATTTAAATATGGCCACCTTGCATATATATATAGACAAAAACCTATAATAACAATATTGAAAATGGAAGCGATTAAAAATATTTTATTTCTTAAAGAACTAGATAATTATTTAGAAAATATTTAAATGTGTATTCAATATAGGGAGTTTACATACAACATAGGGAGTTTACAATACAACATAGGGAGTTTATTTCCGAATCATATCAATATCCAGATTTATTCCTATCTTAATGAAATGTTTGTATCATACAAGAAGAAAGTTACTGTCAACATTTTATCATGATATATCAAAAGGAGATTATTATATGTGTCCGAATAGATATTTTCTTTACTTCCTGGATAGACAAACGTAAAACATTAAGAAGTCTTACGTCTTGCGATCAAATTGAAATAAAAGTAATAATTTCACCGTAAAAATGTTCTATTCAATGCGCTGCTGAGTTAAATTTCTATAAAATAAATAATCATTCAAAAATCAAAGCAAACGATAAAATCAAAAGTGGGCAAAAATATTCTTTTCAATCGTAAAAGTTCATACAAACGATATGTTTTTAAATTGAATATATTTTAATCTAAATTTATTTACTGCTGCCTTAAGATGTTAATTTTTATTTAAGTTGGATTTCAGTCAAATAAGAAATATTTAGAATGTACTATTATGACAAATATTGAAAATTAAGCAAAACATATAGGGAAAACGTTTCACTATATAAAAATGTTTCTGACATATTTGTTTTTTGAAAATTAAATTCATTACTGATCAAAGCGTTCGTCAAATACATAAGCAAAACTTTTACAAAAAATCTTATGCAGTGTAAGGGTGACCATTTTATTTCACTTTTTCATGGCTAAAGTTTTCTTTATATAAATATAATCTACAGTATGATTTAGGCTTGTTAATACGAGCATTTTGCACAACTCACTTTAAACAACTAAAAATAAAGGAAGATCTCTATATTTAACTGAAATTTCAAATAAAGTGTACCACACTCCCCAAAATGAAATCTAAATATTTTCATTTTGCGTGAAGCATTAATGTATGCCAGGTACCTCAGCAAGTTAAATAATAATCACCAAATTATTGATTGTTGCAAATGAACATGTTGTTTAAAACTTTTTTTTTATTACATCCTTATTTTAATTCCTAATTTACTTTACATCTTTAAAAATAAAATTAGATATTTCTTTTGTGTGTATGTTTGTTCATTTTTTGTGAAGGAATAATTTATGTAGCCACATTCTCGTAATAATGCAAGTTATTTGTCGCTTAGTGAGTTCCTTGTAATTTTATCAACATTATTTTCAATTTTCGAAGTTCTTTTTAATATTTCTGCAATTTTTAATAAATGGGACAGTTTTTTTCTACCTTGAAGTTAATTAAAATCAGTTTATTAACATAACATTCAAGAAAAATGATTGATATTTGATCAATAATGAATTGTAAAGTAAACTTATAGGATGAAGTTAAAAAGGATATATAACGCTAAAAGTAAATATACTTTACATCTAATTAACTTTGTTATTATGAAACATTTTATTTTTCAAATATTTTCCATGTTTGATTGAACAACACTAATTTTAAAGAAAAATTTATCTGTTACAGGAGCTTTTGTTTTCCTACTTCATAAAAATGTTTTTTTTATTCCCCTTTTTTACCCACTTAATGGCATGTATAATTTGAGAGTAATCGGATGTGTTTAGTTAGTAAATAATCTTAAAATGTAATCATAGTGTAAGCTACTGTTACTGAGAACTTTATAAGGTTTAAACTTTTGAGAACTTCTCTCGAAACAATTAATTACAATATTATGAATATACGAAAATATTGTACACTTCTTTAAGAAAGAGGAGAGTGTAAATATTTTACAAGGGAATTTGTTTTCTTTACATATGAAATTCTGATGAGAGAAAATCCTTAAGAATAAAGAAGTAGAGACCTATCTACCTTAATTGAATTTCTTCTTATTTTATTAGCTTTAGGATGCGCCAAAAAAATTCTATTTGCTTTCAATTCTTCGATTTGTGAATTATTAATTCATTCAGTCTAAAGGAACCATATTGAGAACTCAAAGCTATATCAATTTTTCATCAAGAACGGGGAAAATATTGATAAAAACACATATGTATGATTTGTCATACATAAATATTCTTAATGGTTTTTTTTTTTTTTTTACATTTGAAAGTAAAACTAGATGAATGAGATTATGTTTTCGGTATTGAATAGCAATACAAATTTCAAAGATATATTTTTATTTTTGCGATACATAGTTCTTTGAGGAAAGTGTAAATATTGAATTCATTGCTTACGGAATAAATAATAAATAAGACTCTGTACTTTCCCCGATAAAAGAACATTGTTCTTAGTAATATTTTCTTTCGTTATTAAACATGAAAGAATTATAACATTTCAGTATACTCTCATTAATGATATAAAAACTTAAAAATAGAATAAAAAAGAAGACAGGTGGCTTTATTGTATGCTTAAAAATACGTTAAGTATTTCGTTCATTCTGAAAATAAAATTTTACATTAAATTAAGATTGATTTCATTCGTCTTCTCTCTAAGAAATAATCCACTATGCTACACTTATGTAGATTATTCTTTAACTGTCATAATGAAGAATTCATTCCTATTTCCTGATACAATTCCTTTTCCTCTTTTAATTTATGAAATCACGTGGTTATAAAATCTACAAATTCAGCTAATCTCACGCTTCATAGCTGTAGCTGGATTTTAACTGTAGACTTTCTGTCTACAGTTAAAATCCCTAGAAATCCCTCCATTCAATACCATGTGATCTTAAGGAGTATTTGTTTAAAAATTACAAGTAGGATAAATTCCCTTCTCTTTCACTTTAGCCCTTTCGCTACCGGAGTGAGAAAAACGAAGTGCTTCTCTGGGCCAGCGGCTTCTTACCGCGGAGTGTCCCTCAGTGCCCAGACGATTTTAGATACTAAGCCTAATTCGAGAAAAAAATTCCTCTAAAATTAGTTATTCATTAAAATATTTTGGTATTTACATATCTTATTTAAAATGCATTGAACTTAATATATACAAAAAAAAAAGGATTTAATCGAAAATTGAATTATACATAAAATTACATTAAAAAATCATACTTTTAAGAAAATAAAAAATATATTTACAAATATTACATAAATTTCATGGTGTAATGATGTACCATTACATGGAATATATAGATATAAAAGATAAATATTATTTTGCTGTATGGTATATTTATAAAAAAAATTAATGCATAGTCCAACGTCATATGTCTTATACACATATTATGAGGCTGCACGCATTATTTTGAGCAAAGGGCACATCTTAGTTCTTTTTCCCCCTTTTTTTTACTTTAATGTCTATGTAAAGATTTGGATTATTTTCGCTAACATTACTGTCAGATTCATTCATTATTTAGCAAATATCAGTATCAGATAAATACTTTCTTTTCGTCATGACTGTCGCTACGAATAAAAATCGACTGAATGAAATGAACAGCTGAGAGCATCTGCTACCAAAAGCCCTAACCCTCATAAAGGGCCATAAATTCTCCTTCGAACTTCTAAGAAGCAAGAAGAAAGAAAAGAGTAAACTGAAAGCAAGTGCACGCTTTAAATCATGTCATTACATTTAAAGAACCGCGCCGCAATATGTGCTTTTAAAAATAACCCCCTCCTCCCGATACCTAGAAGTGAAATCCAAGCCCATATAACCAAGGTCAACATTCCAAATAACCTATCTATATAGATTTCGCGGTAATGCAACACCATCTCATAATAATAAAAAAATCAAATAAAACGTTCTCTTTAAGAGTATCACTATTGATACGCTGGTCTGCAGAAGGCATTCCGGAGCGTATATATTGTGATACGCTGGGCACAGGAGAGCCACCGCGAGCGTATCAAATGTGACACGCTGGTAATGAACGGGTTAGTCCCGACACTGAAGTATGCCTTTGGTCTCCTAAAATGTGCGTAGTATAATTCATGGAATCGTATGGACGTACCGTGGCCTACAGTTATCGCCATCAACATGTAATATAGTATTACCTCCTGTATTTAAGAGACAATCTGTTGGACTCGGTTCTTATGAATAGGGACCTTAATGTATTTACCTGTTATTGAAGAAAACAGAAAATAGTTTTAAATCTAAGATAGAAGTAGAAAAATAAATAAATGTAAAAAATATGTTTGTTAATAATCTTTTGAGGTTTCAAAAGCAAGTTTGTGTCCGTGAAAGTTAATTTTATAACAAGCGAACAATAAAATGAAAAATTAATCCCTCTAACTTAAAACTACTTTTCATTAGAGAAATGGGTAACTATACTTTGGGAAAAAGCAAGTAAAAGTGTAGCCAAAATAATATATTTCTCATTCTTTGAAATCAAAGTTCAGTTACTCTTACTACAGTTCTCAACAGAGACAGCATTGATTGCAAGTTGTTAAGGAATCTGTGACAGTGATCAATGGGAAACCTATTAAGAAAGCTGGCTTTAAAGTTCCAGCTTTCTGTTCTCTGAGTGAAAATACTACAGATGAAAATTATTTTATTGAACATAACAAAAATCATTGTCACAGATGAAATGCAATAATATTTTGAAAACGAAGACAATTCTTGTCTTGAAGACAACAAGCGGATATAAAAAAAAGTTTCAGCTGTAGGTGATGAAGTGAACCTTAACGAAAATAGATTAGAAAACTTTCTGGAAGACAAAGAAGAGCCAGGCAAAATGTATGAAGTAAATAACTAATAAGATGCCTTAAAATGCACCACACAATTGAAATAATTCACGATAACTGTTGGTGACCGTCAAGATCATCTGTGACTTTAATATCCACATGGAAAAAAGACTTACAATGAGCAGACATTCAAATGAACCCATATAAAAATTATTTTCAATACATTTCAGTGATTACAAATCTCCATAATTCTTCGCATAAATGTTTAAAATCATTAAACTTTTTTTAATAGAGAGAGTTAATTTTAATTTAACATTAACTTCAAATTCAAATAAATACCTGTAACTACATAACTTATATATCATTTACTTAAAGCTTGATACAACCTAAATATCTAATTAAATTACATTGTTTAGCATATACCATTTGTGAACGGGACACCTCTGTTTAAGGGACAAACTATCTGGTAGATTAGGTGACTCTTACTGAGAAATGATACTGATGTATATATACACTGCTGGCCACACAAAATGCAACACCCTGAAGGAAGCATGCAAACCATGTGAAATTTATATCATGCGTTTGCGACGTTGAGCTCTGCAAATCATTAGAATTGCAGCGCAGACACACATCACGGGCGACCGTAGAACCACTCGCAAGCGCTATATAAGGGGAGAACAAATTGGCGATTTGAAGTATGGCGATTGTTTTTTCGTGCGTTTTTTTGCGTAAGCTGTTTACCTATGCCTCGTGTAAGACATCGAGCGTCTTTTGACCAAGTTTTGGAATTCGACCGAGGAAGAATAGCAGCCTATAGGGATTGCGGATTATCCTTCAGAGAAATCGGTCAACGTTTTGGATGAAATCAAGCAACTGTGATACAGATCTGTGATCGCTGGATGCAGGAGGGAACGACGGATCAACGGGGCCGATTGCACTCACCTTGTTGTATCACTGCCCGTGATAACAGGCAGATTGGGCGCATGGCAGTGATGGATCGCGCAGCCACATTACGAACCATAGCACAACAGATTCAGTCTGCTATGCATGATTCGGTGTCCACTCGTACCATTCGACGCCGTTTGCAGCAGAGTGGAATGTCCTCAAGGCATCCATTGCTTCGTTTACCCTTGACTCGAAACCACAGGTGTTTGCGCAGCCAATGGGGTGATGAACGGCGGACATGGACAACGGAATGGAACGACATTGTGTTTGCTGACGAATACCGCTTCTGCCAGCAACATCACGATGGTCGAATTCGAGTTTGGAGACACCGGGTTGAGAGGCTGCTGAACTGTTGCGTTATGCATCCCCACACTGGTCCTGCACCTGGTATCATGGTTTGGGGTGGTATTGGATTTCACTCCCGCACCCCTCTAGTACGCATTACCGGTACACTGAACAGCCAGCGCTACATCTCTGAGGTGTTGAAACCCGTGGTCCTCCCATACCTTCAGCGCATGCCATCAGCCATATTCAAACAGGATAATGCGGGACCACACGTGGCACGCAATGTTCAAGAGTTCTTCTTTACCCATCAGATTGAATGGCTTCCTTGGCCTGCTTGTTCTCCCGATCTATCGCCAATCGAAAACGTGTGGTCCTTGCTTGCACAACGACTGGCCCGGAATACACCACCCGCTGCTACACCAGATCAACTTTGGTAATATATGGAAGCCGGATGGACCGCTGTAGCCCAAGGATAGATCCAAAGCCTCTTTGATTCTATGCCGAGGCTTGTGGCAGCGGTTATAGTCAACAATGGCGGCTACACTAACTACTGATTTTGTCATCATCCTCACTTCACAAGAGGCTGTAATTTAAATCGTTTAATCTTTGTACAACATGTTATTTGCCAAATAAGTTTCGCTGTGATATCTCTGGTCCTTCTGGGTGTTGCATTTTGTGTGGCTAGCAGTGTATATATATATATATATATATATATATATATATATATATATTCATTGGGAAAATAGACATTTAAAGATAATTAAGGGGTATTTCAGATATGTTCACAAATAATCCCTTTTAGTATTTTCATCAACTTTAATTGAATTTTGGGATGAAAAGCTGCCGAGATAACCAGAACATTCGTACTTATATATCAGCAGATATTGGATATAAAAGTTGATTTCTTAGAATGATTTTAATTTTGCCATGTACACTTAGAATGATGACAAATGCGCCTTGTAATAACAGATTTAATTTTAAAAAGATGTCAGCTAAGTAAACGAGGTTTTTTAACCAATAAATATGGATTACACAACAGCATAAATGAAATGAGTGTGATCAATAAAACTGCTTAAACTTCATATTTCAATTCAAACAAGCGTGTCTAAACTATGCCATGGAAAATCCGAAGTGATAAAGCAACGTGAAAGATTTCAAAGTCCTCCCAAAGCGCATAGAATAAATGGCAGTGTATGACACATGATTTTATAAAATTTAAAAGTTTTACAGCATCACTTAAAGTAGTAGATAATTGTGCAAGAATACCCTTACACGCCTTTGCTTGTTTATGAATACAACAATGAGTCCGCATAATTTTTACGATGATTTTCTTTATGCCCACTACAACACCTCTCATTTGGTGTAGCATGATATGAGCCCCTATCTAGGCGATAAGACAGTTTATTATTTTTTTTTTTGAAAATAATCATTGATCATATCGAAAATTGATTTTAGAGTTGTATGCATTACTGCAGCATTTACTACAACTGTCAATTCAAGTTAGATTGCAAATGATTCGATTTTCTTCTCCTCAGAATTACACTCTTCACATTATTGGCCAAAGCAACAGTTGCATGCGACATTATACTGCTTGGTAAAGGAACCAGTCAAATTTTTTCGCGCCCTTTTTTTCCAACTTGTACGTTGTGATATCTTTTGCACATTGTTCGTTTGAATTTTCTGATATTGTAAGTGCTACTCGAAATGATGCCTCAAAGCCAGATGAAATTACCTCAAAGAACATTTTACTATACTCGCTTGAACTGGCAAAAAAAGAAGAAACGCTACACTTTTCGGTACATGCTAATTTGCTTTTAAAATGCTCGGCATGTATATACATGTTTGTGTAAGATGATTTGTTTCAAGATGTCTGCGATATACTGATGTCCTTAAACTGCTGTTGATAATAACTTCGTTGAATACTATGCAAAGTGGTTCAGGTTCTGATTCTTCTCCAGTAAAATGAAAGAACATTTACGTGTAGACACTGACATATTTTCGCTTATTCCTTTTCTTACCATCATGTTCACTAATTATCTCTCTGTTTTCATTCAAGTGAGATATTTAACTCAATATAGCTTTTAAAACCATTAGCTAGTGTTGCTTCGAAATCTGACGCTGAAATTGAAGAATGAACAAATAACTGCTTGTCGGGCATTTTGTCATGCTCGAGTAAAAAGACCAATTTTTAACCATTTATCCATAATAAAATAACGGTGTAAAAATTATTAAAAGTTATTAACGTGAGAAAAACTTCATTAAAGAAAGCTGTCGTAGCATACTACTAATCACGAATTAAACACACAAGATTTACAAGCGTCTGAAAGAATGTCTGTTAACGGGCTTATCTAGTTGAGAAATTTATCTACCTCAGTAAATTAAATTAATCTTACTTTTTCCTTTCTGTCCAATCAGCAATAGCCGTAACTTAATGAACAGACTGTCAAGGTTGTGAAAAAATCACTGTAAGATACAAGTTGTGACGTATTTCACAATATACGTCTTATTAAAGAACACTTTTATCTATTTTAATCTTTTATTCTATAATTTTCAAATTATTAAAAGTACAGTAAATATATGTATGTGAATTTATTATTTCGTAATTTTTTACATTAGCGGTTTAAAATTCTACCATTTTTGTACTATATTTGCCGAACACTGGACGTTTGTCAACCATCGATTGGAAAACTCAGGTTTAGTCACAAATGCTTAAATTCAGTCATAAAAAACATTTTATGATTACATAATATTAGTACTTATGAAAATAAATTACATTGTATGTATATGTCTTTACTTACCATCTTAATGTATCGTAGATGGCTAATAACATTCTGATTAAACTAATTCAGGGATCGATATGAGGAAGATTGATGTGTACAAATAGGAATGAGTTTAATACACATATTTAATTAATACTAAGAGATAGCGCCTGATTGTATTTCTTAGCTCATTACATGCGATCATTCGTTCTACCGAATAATTATCAATTGCAATACGTTAGTTAATGAAAG
Source organism: Nephila pilipes (assembly GCA_019974015.1). NCBI lineage: Eukaryota > Metazoa > Arthropoda > Arachnida > Araneae > Nephilidae > Nephila > Nephila pilipes. Next base: position 228,884 of record BMAW01040235.1, on the reverse strand, counting down.
TATGGCATAAATACAAATACAAGTAGGTTTGTTTATTTTAATAATCCTTGATTATAACTATTGAAATGTATTCCCTCCATAATTATAACTATTCAAATGTTTTCACTCCATAATTATAACT